>CAMAPF010000040.1:2837500-2922500 GCA_945859915.1 Cuscuta epithymum
GGAGTAAAGGGGATTGCAAGTGATTTCAGAAGTTTCCTTTCAAATCTAACGTGGGCACGTGGTAGTCGGGTAAGAATTGAGGCTTGAATAGGCGAATAGCTTTGCCACTGGGTTGAACTCCCGTCCCCATTGCTGGAGTTACAAGTTATTAGTGTCACTTCCAAGTTTGATATTGGTGATTGCCGGGCTGCGCCATAAGGCGGGGGTTTGGTTTTCAAGATATCCTGTGTCACAAAATTGTTGACTTTCTGATTGATCTTGCAATAAAATAGTTTTTTCCCTAACCATTAGGCTAGCGTTGAAAATATGTCCGGTCTTGAGAAACCAAATGGTTTAGGTGATGTTGTAACATTACGCATGGCAATGGGTCGGGGCGGGTACTGCAAGACCCGGACCCGCCCTGTGGTTTGGAGGGGCGGGTCCGTCCGTCCCGTGACCTGCACGGGTCCAAACTTGTTGACCCATGACCCGCCCCATGCGAGGCGGGTCCGCCCCGCCCCGCCGTAACCTAATTAGCTAGTATATATTTTTATTTTTGAGAAGTTACCAATTGAATCTACATAAAGTTAATCTCTAAATAATAATTATAAATTAATACGGAGTATATTAAATCAAATTTATGATATGTTAAAAATTTCAAAAGGAAGGAAAAATTACTCAGACTTGAATAGTTAATCTACTCAATTGTATTAATAATTGAATATATGTATTAAAATGCTATATATATAAAGAAGACATTGATAATCCGTCGTTCATCTCATTCAATATATATATATATATATATATATATATATATATATATATATATATATATATAGAGTGCCGTTCTTGTCCGGCCGGCCTGACGGGATGCTCCGTCCGGCCGAGGGCATTTCGGGCACTTCCCGGTGGAATTTTTTGATGAAATGTTTTGAGCATGTTCTTCATGAAGTCTAGTTTATCCATACCAAATTTCAACTCAAAATTCGATCAGGAAGGCATTCAAATAATTTTGTGAAGTTAACTGGGCAGTTTATATGTATGAACTGCCCAGTTAACTTCAAGAAATTATTTGAGTGTCTTCCCAATTGAATTTTTAGCTGAAATTTGGTATGGATAAACTAGACTTCATGAAGAACATGCTCAAAAAATTTCATCAAAAAATTCCACCGGGAAGTGCCAGAAATGCCCTCGGCTGGACGGCGGTTCCCGTCAGGCCGGCTGGACATGAAAAGTCCTATATATATATATATGGGAACTCTTCTGGTAAGGTATACCTTACCGGAGCCTCCGTGCGGCCTCCACATTTTGAGGGCCTTTCCGGTGGAATTTTTCGATGAAATTTTTTGAGCATGTTCTTCATCAAGTCTAGTACATCCATACCAAATTTAAGAAAAAAATTCAATCGGGAAGACAGTCAAATGATTTTTGGAAGATAACTGCACCCTTTATATACATATAAAACGCAGTTATCTTCCAAAAATCGTTTGGCTGCCTTCCCGATTGATGTTTTTGCTGAAATTTGGTATGGATGTACTAGACTTGATGACGAACATGCTCAAAAAATTTCATCGAAAAATTCCACCGGGAAGGCCCTCAAAACGTGGAGGCCGCACAACGGCTCCGGTAAGATATACCTTACCGGAAAGATTTCCTATATATATATATATATAGAAGTATTATAAGATCAAAGAATTTTATAATTATTGTATAAACACATATGTATGTTGAAGTATATTTGTAGAATAATTTAAGAAAAAGTATGTATACTTATATATTGAGCGGGGCGGCACCGCGGCACGGGTCAATACTAATACCCGGACCCGCCCCATTGTATAGGCAGGGCGGGGCGGACCGCCCCATTTGCAAGACGGGGCGGGCCGGACCCGCCCCAAATGTCTCGGGCCAGGGCGGGTCATTGCGGGTCGTTTTTTTTTTGACATCCATAGGTAACATTGTTGTTTAAAAGTTCACCAATGTAAGTTGGGGACAAACAGTGTAAGTTGTGGGAGACACAATTTCAAAGGTTATGCTCACCTCCCTTAACAATTATTGCTAATTTTATTATACTTATAAATCTAATAATATTAAACCATCTACACCATTGTGACTTGTGAGCCCAATGCTAATGAATTAGGCAAATTGATTATGAAGACATGGTAAATAGTCATTCGAGTCTCATCCACCAATTTTCACTACTTTCTTTTTCTTAGTCTCAATTTGAAGTTCTCATACAATCTTCCCGCCATCAACTTATCACTCTTTAATAATATGTGTGTGTGTGTGTTAGTATTAGACTTGGTAATTAAAAATGTACGGAGTACATTATAAAAAATTACTCTAGAAGCTCTATTCAATCGCAAAAACTCAAATTCAATTATTCAAATATGAAAAAATATTTGGTAAATCACCTGTTCATCATCATAACAAGAAACAAGAATCTAAAAGTGCAACAAAATGGGAAATGAAGTAACACATCCTCATTTATGGTTAGCTAGTAGAGACAGTATTATGCGCCCAAAAATGAATTTCCTATGAGATGCATGAGCAAGTAAGAGAAATGGATGATAACTTGATAAGAACAAAGCTTCAACTCCTTCAAGTATTTGTACAGAGAAAGATGGAATACTGTCTTAAGACTCTTAACTTATTCGATATTTGGAAAGATGACAAATAAGTCTTCTATACTATCTACAGCACTAGACGTCCAGACCTAATTAGCTCCCAATGCTCATTACATTACATTGATTACATTGTTGATTACATAGCCTAATTACAAATGAGTGGATAATGGTAATAGTGTAATACACAGCATACAATTGTTAGTACCCAAAAATAAAACAAAGATTATGACATTCTCTTACAAGAATGTGTAAACAGCATAATTATGCATTTTAGCGAAAAATCGCAACCGTTTTCCTTCAGCAAAAAACTATGAAACCAGGCTAACTTTCAAAAAATTACAAGACAGGAGATAGTTATCGAATCATCCAGCTTTGGATTTTCGGATTACAGGTGGCAATACAACTGTTTTGAGATTCCCTGGGTAAGGGGTCCACAAGCCAAACCCTCCCCTACTCTCTTTCAAACTAGTATCACCTGCCTTAAACTCATCCAAAGATTTCACCCATTCAACTTTAGATGAATGTTCACGGGTATGAGGGTGTAAAATAAAGATGGAGTTGTATTCACAGTTTGGGAACATGAATGCTTTGAACATCCCCCCCAGCCTGTACACAACATAACCGAAGCTTAGCTGATCTCTTGGCGTGAATAGGTTAACCTCATTGAACCACAAGCAACTAAACAAGTTATTCAATGCAGTGTGCTCTCGTATAATTATTGCCCCTTCGGGAACATCTACACAATCGCATAGTAACATTTGTTGGTGAGATCTGAGTTTGCATATGCAGAAAAGTGCAATTAGAAAAGTAACACTAAGAGCAACTCAATTACCACTGGCTGTGCCTTTCTTTGGGCTCCATGGTTCCATTCCTTCATAACGGTATATTTTGATGTGAAGATCAATGAGTGGTCGAGCATAACGCTTTCTCCGTTTGTTTGAGTCGGCTTCCTCATATATACTACGATGATGTTTGTGCTGAGCAATGGCAAATGTATGCTTGCCACGCCATAAGTATCTAAGGACACAACGAAAACAAACACCTTAATCAAGTAGCTCAATAGAGAGAAGGTACAAATTGTGGGAGAATGACAAGAACTTAAGAGCCTCTTTGGGATAAGTTAGTACAAGTACTTTGTCATCTACGCACTTAATTTTTAAAAGCACAAATCTTTTGCTTCCTTAAATATGCATTAAAAGTGTTTTTTACTATGAGGAACTCTTCTCCCACTTTCTTGCCAAATGCTTCTTTCGAAAGTGAAGATACTTTTCTTTCTCCAAGGAGCACTTATTCCTTGAATATAGTCATCCTAAAGCGCACTCTAGCTCAGAAGTGACACATTTTTCACTCACAAGCCAATATGGGAAAAAGTTCGAAGGGAGAATGTCACAACCATTCGGCAACTTAACAAACATAATTTAAAGTATTAAGTGTACAGTTTTTGAAACATCTTCTTCCATCCTAATTTTAAGGGAGCAATAGGTAAATGCAGATGATTCATCACTGTATAACTAATTGTATTATAAAATCGAAGTACCTTTCAAGTAAAAGCAAGGGATCAATAATTAGCTCCATTTTACCATCAATCCAAATGCTGTATTGTGCTTGAGGGAATAGCCGGTGGGTTAATATCTTAGGAACTTTGCCATTTCTCCTAGGTTCATCATAAGGTTGGTTTTTTAGTAGAACCAAACGCCATATGCCCATCCACAGCCCACCACCATTATCCTCCCTGACTGTGGCATTTTTCTTGATAAAGTCAAGAGACACTTCATCCACTGTCATAAGAAAGCAAAAAAGCTTTTGAGAGCGTTCACTTATGTTGGATGGTTGGTGAGGTGTGTCATATCCATCAAAAATGCCAGAGGCAACCACAAAGCGGCACTGCTTTACATATTCGACATCTTTCTTAGCCATTTCGGCACCACCATTTGGCATGAAACCACAATGCACCTAAACATAGAATGACATATCTACATGTGAACACTGGACATCAATCAATTCATTTGACAAGTAGAATTAGTAGGATAGTTATTTCATGATACAAGAAATTAGTGTTATCTTTGCTTTGACAAGTAAATTCGAAGTGCATATCAAGACTGTAAGAACAACAATTTTCCTTTGTGACTCACAAATCATAATGCAAACGGCAGTTGTCTTTAGTTGTTTAGTAATATCGTATATTTTATTTACGTATGTCACTCTCATAAATTATTGGGTTACATCAGAGAATGGACAGAGACTCAAAACCAAAGAAAAACTAGAAAAGGCAATACGCATACTTTTATGGAGAACAGCCCAAATCCTATACAGCTCTCTCAATCACTCGGTGTATGTCCAGATCATGGAAAATGCTAGGGAAAGAAAAGAATAGCCAAAGAAAGTTATTTTCTTGGATTTGCTAAAGAAAATTATGCTAATCAGCATTGCAAATTATTAGTGTTCAATAAAAAGCTATCAAAAACTCAAAATTCAAATTCCACTTTAGCGATGAAACAAAGGCATCAGCATTCAATTCAAGCACTCGTCATATTCTCTTCTGCCAAAGCATTAGAATTAAATTGTATAAAATGAAAAAGTTATGATCATTGGACAGAAACAATTCCTTACTTTCATTTTTGGCTTCACAATAAAACTCTGGTCTCTTTGCTTCCAAGTTTGGTTTCCTCCAAATAGAGGAAGTGGGCGGGATCCACTATGTACAGTAACATTTTCTACAACATATGAGAGACTCTGAACAAACCTTTCTGTAGATCTCAGTTTTGGAATAACTACTTTATTTGGGTCATCTGCCACCGGAATTGGACAACCTATTTGGTCAAAAGAAGGTTTAAACTAGTAAGAACATTCCCTAATACACAGCAAATAGAAACATGCAAAAAAGAGGAACAGAGTCTCAGACTGACGGTGCGGGGGTGTCACAAGTCCCATTGTGTTCAACATCCCAAAAAACTTGCTGTCTCTGTTACAAAGAGCTGCACATGACAAAGCTAAACAGGTCAGTATTGCAATTTTAACTGTAATGCGAATGAAAATAATTGGCTCAACCTTAAAAAATCTCATATTTCTCACTCAATTTCTGCAACAATTGCACATCTTCTCAACCATAAATGCATTAATTAATCAAGTATAACCAAATAAACAGTAAGGAGAGATTCATATCACCAGAAGGATCATAGTTGATAGTCACACTGTTAGAGTGCGGCATTTGCTTTGTAAATGACTTGTAAGCAAACTGAACTACAAGCATAAGTATGAAAAATTGGGAGGAAGCGTATATACACCTAAAAAGAAAGATGCAGAAGATTGACAAGTCCAGAGATGAAACAGCAATACAATGCAGATGAGAAACATCCAAATAATCCCTGCCACAAGTAGCAGTCGAATAAAGCCCTTCTTCCACAATATCTTCATCTGGTAATCTTGATACGCCTTTCCACTTAGAAGGAACTGGTCCTCCCCATCTGCACTCGATGTTAATTATTAAATCAATTACAAGTACAGCACATCAAAGACCCAATTTCTGCATACACACATAAATAAACCACCCGATCCGTAATCTATTAACCTTTTGATTGGTGGTTACTACGGTCAGTTCTTCGGCTAGCTCTCAAGGATGCAGACCGAATAAAATCGTTCTCCATAGCCAATGTATTGGACTGTAGTGAGCTTACAGGGTTTCCATTCACCACAAAAACCAAACCTTGGTAAAGAAAAACAAAAAAATAAATAAACATGAGTAAATTCAAGAAACACAAAGGCAGCCTAGATCTCAAAGTGCATTCTTTTTCTTCGAATAGGGCAAACAGATTAATAGAAGCAAGGCCACTATGGCTTATGGGAATGTTGAATTGACTTAATCGGAACACTTACACTATGTTTGGATTAAGTGTTAGAGGGGCAGTAATAAGGTTTGGAAATTTTTTCCAGTCTGTGCATCGGCCAGTCTTTTCTCTAGGTCCTCGTTTTTGTGGAAGGGATTTGCTGGAGTTGTTTCGTTTTGTTCGGATGATGGAGAAATTTGAGGAACGTCGGGGCAGAGTAGGCAGAGACGCCGTCGTGGAGGAAGAAGATAGGGAGAAGGGTCTTGACAATAATACCCTTATAGTGTTTGGAGCACCGCCAACCGCCGTCGCTGATGTTAGCCGGTGGAATCTGAATTTTTGAGCATATGCTTCGTCAAATCTAATTTATTCATACTAAAATTCAAACGAGGAGGCAGCCAAATAAATTATTTACGAACACTGTGCAGTTAATATATAAAAACAACGTTGTATTTTTTCAAAAAATAATTTGTTTGCCTTTCCGATTGAATTTTTAGCTGAAATTTGGTATGGATAAAGTAGACTTGATGAAAAACATGCTTAAAATATTTCATAAAAAAATTCTACCGGGAAATGTCCGAAATGCCCTCGGTCGGACGGCGGTTCCCGTCAGGCCCGCTAGACATGAAAAGTTGCCAATTGGTTATATTAGGAGTAGAAATGTAATGTTTAATCGAAAACAAAAACATGTAGTTTTGTTTCAAAAGATGATTGTGTTGTGGAGCAATAAGGAGGCTATGGATGAGTCGCGGTTCACGGTGGTGGCTTTGGATAGTGACATATAAATCTATTGCATTTCGAGAGACTATAGGAATGATCAAGGGAATCGGTATCGAGGACATCTGGATCACCAGGGGAGGATCTATGTTAGGGCTATGGTGGGCTGAAGCCCAGGGCAAAGCAAAAAAAAATATTTTTTTAAGGTATTATTTTGACATAATTCCATCTAGCCCACCCCGGGTTTTTGTATAGCCCAGTCCAATTTTTCAGCCTAGTCTATAAAACAAAATCTTACCATATAAAAATCTAATATAAATGTTATACACATCACCTCCCACTTAATAAGTGGCACTTAATTTATACGTATAATGGCCATAAAGCCCACAAAGCATCAATGTAATAAATACAATAAAATATGATTCAATTAAGAACTTGATTAACATGTTCACATGAACTTGTAAAGTGTTTGAGTATCTTCAACAACATTAATTGTCCAAAAGTGAGTTCTTGGGCAAAAGTTTGTAGTGTATATAGACATTTTTCATGTTTTGAATTTGTGTTCGATTTACTTTAGTTTGTAGTGTATATAGACATTTTTCATGCTTGGGACAAAATTTCTATGAAGGACCGACATGTGTACACATTTTGTGTACACATTTTGTGCACACCTAGCAAAACTCATAGATGGAAATGTTTTCTTGAAGAAGTGAATGAGTTTTTCTCAAAAAATAAATTCATATATGCACCAGACTAATTCTAATTTCTAAATATATGGTTGGTCATTGCTGAAAAGAAACTACAATTGAGAATCATTATTACTTTGATGTTTTCAATGAGGTAATATACTTTTATTCATGGAGTTAACGACCCGGTTTAATGATAAATTAGTGGAACTCCTTTCTTTGAGTGTTTCATTTGATCCAAAAAATTCATATGAGTCGTTCAATGTCCATGCTATTTGTACTCTTGTAAGGAAGTTTTATCCCGAAGAGTTTAGTAGTCAGGACATTCGTGCTTTGAAATTCGAGCTGCAACACTATGTTCATGATGTGATTCATGATATCAAGTTTCAAGTATCTACACTTGTTAAATTATGTGAGGAATTAACTAAAAGCAAAAGGTGTGATTCATATGTTAAGATGACTAGATTGATTCACTTCGTATTGGTCTTATTGTTTCTACTGCAACAGTAGATAGAATGATCAGTTTCTGTCGTGAAACTTCTAAAGGCAACACTCTGCAATAAAATGGATGATAGTTTTCTTGCTGATTGCATGACACTTTACATTGAAAAAGATATTACTCTCAGTATAGATGTAGACTCTATTGTTGATGAGTTTTTTGTTTCAAAGCCTTGTCTAGAACAAATTTAGGGGATACCTTTTATATTTGATTTTTCGCTTATTTTGAAAAAAAAATCAATGTATTATCAATTAAAATTTTCAGCCCAGCCTAACATTAAATCCTGGATCCGCCCCTGTGGATCACAAAATTATTGATCCAACTCTATAATGAGGGAGACACTAATCAGGTAATTCAGAAAGAGTTGTGATCTTTTGAATAAAAGTTGGTAGTAACGCGACGCATTTGGCGGAATGGCAAACCACTTGAAGAGATCATGCTGATTTTTTTGGCTAATTTACCCCTGAGATTCATGACCAAAAAGATTGCGCTTTGGTAATTCTGAGCAGGGATGGATTTAAGGGGGCGCGGGGTCGACCGCCCCTTGGACTTTCAAATTTTTTTATTATATATTAATATTTTCGTTAATTTTTTATGATTTAATTAGATATATATGTGTTCGCTCCCCTTAACTTTTAGTTTTCAAAATTTTATATAGCATCTAGAATAATTTAATTACATAACTTAAACAAATAAAGAATAGAACAACTCATTGTTCAAGACTTATGATACTTATTATATAAAAAATCCTAGTTTTGTAATGATTAATTATCAAACAAATAGTTAAACAATTTTTAAATCATGTGAATTGAATAAAAAAATTTAAATTTTTGTTGATAACATTTAACATTAAATTACACAAATATAATATGCACCATATATATGAATCTACAATATAATATTATTCTAAAAATAATAATCTCATACATATTATTGTAATATTAAGAAAACTTCTCGTGACTCATAAATACCCTCTTGGGTAGACAAAAATTGCAGCTCAAAAATCAATCATTTATTCCGAAAATATTCATGTGATTAAACAAAGAAGAAGTTATTTAAAAAGTATTGGTGGATGTATATGCTTTAAACTTTTTATATTCAAATAATTTGATAAAATATTATATGTCTTTTTTGTATTTTCAAATAATTTTCCTTTGAATTGTCATTTCATACGCTTTAATGTATCAATACTTTCTTCTAGAACACTTCAATAATAAAATCAAAGTTATTTTTCTATTGTCTAAATATAGAAATTAATAGATTTGAATGTTGTCGTGTATATATTAATAAAAAGAGTTGAATAAAAAATAGCAGCAGAGCCCTACAGTAGAGAAAAAATTTCGTTCCAGTACACTAGTGAAAAAAATTCGCCCCAGCACACTAACGGAAAATTTCACTCCTAGGCTAACGAAAAAATTCGCCCCCTTGACTCAAAATCCTGGATCCGTCCCTGATTCTGAGTGGCCATTAGTATTAAGAATGCAATGGAAAGGAGGATAAAGATTATGTAAGAAGGAAAATTGGTTTTGGGCAAAGTTTTTATATGGAAGGCTGGCAAATTTTTGCTCCATATGTGGAATTCTAGGCCATGTTAACTAGTTCTGCCTATCAATACTCACTCCAGTCATTGAATTAGAGAGAAACCCTGCATATTTTGGTTATGGGAAGGGGAGGAGTGCACTCGGTAATAGGTGATTGACTCCTAACGGGAGTTGAGTGGGTATGGCCGTGGTTAGATGAGGATATGACCAAGCAGAAGGTATAGTGACCAGTGCACAGGCGACATAGAGCTATTTTGTTCAAGTATTAGTCTCTAAAAGCAATCATGTTATTGGGTAACGAGAGCACCGCCTAACATGCCGGCTGAGCTTTTTGTAGATGGTGGGGCAGAGGATGGCGAGCCCGTGAAGGTATTGAGAGTAATGTATGTCTGAGAAAAGTTTGGAATGTGCCTTTGGCGGCAGTGTTAGGAAATGTAAGTAACTCAAAAGTACTGCAGCGAAAGTTTAAAATTTTCCCAAACAGATCTTCCCTGATTGTAACAAAACAACAAATATAACAATAATAACAGATCTGAGTTAGAACTTACAGATCTTCCAGCCTAGCGATGATAATCCTTGACATTAGGTATCCACGTGATTTCTCCTTTTCAAAAGAACGGTTAGATCTCACATACAGAAAGGCTAGAAAATCTCTTCACAGGGAAATAAACCGGTAATATTGAATCTAGAAAATTGGTCTCCAATTATGAAGGAGGAGGATGTATTTATACTAGTTCTAAATTAGTTTCCCAATCACAATGAAAGTCTTCCTAGTGAATGAGTTCTAGTCCAACTATAATCAATACCATTTATTAATTAAATAAAGGTATGATAATAAATAATAATAATCTATAGATAATACATTTCAAAGATACAATTATGAAAGTTTTGCCACATGTCATCTTCTATGAAAACATTCATTTTAATATCGTAGATTCTCATTCGAATATAGTATATTAATTAATTAATTATGGTGCCTTATAATAGCATTTAGAGAAAATTATCTGGGGTGTGACTAAAACTACCTGAGTTTCTCAATCTATGACCTAACTAGTTTTATTCCCAAAATAATATTCAAATTTCTAATATTTATTTGATTTTGTAATTAATAAATAAATAAATTAAATTCATGGACTAATATACCCTTTAGAACATGTCTATAAAACCCTAATGTTCTACTCATTTTTTCCAACCCTAAGCTCTGACTTCCAGCGGCACACCCTCCCTCCCACGACCACCGTACGACCTCTGCCACCACTTTCCCCGCTGCGCGACCGCCTGCTCGCCGCTCAGGAGTCACGCACGATGGTTGGCTCGGAGGTTGCCAGTGGCCTCACCTCTGTCCAGTAGAGATGGCTGGAGAACCATGTGTGTCGCCACCTCTCAAGCTCTCTGCGCCGCCGCTGCCTTAAGATCTGTGCGCCGCCCTTCATCCCCAACCAGCCTCCGCGGTTCTGCCCTTCGTCCCCAACCAGCCGCCGCCACTATCGATCTGCATAGCTGCACTCCGGATCCAACATGCCGCCTCCGTCTAGACGCACGATTGTACGTCCGCCTCCATGGGGTGAAATTGATGAACACTCCAACTCGCCAGTTGCCGCCTTCCGTAGATGAATGCTTCTATTAAAATTAAAATTAATTAGGTTTGGATTTTTTTCAAATGTGTGCAGAATGAATCCGCTACTTTTGGATCTGCTAGGCCCACCATCTCATTTAATTTTTACTTTCCTATTTTAAATATCGAATTTAGGGTTTGTGGGCATTAAATATGAGCATTGAATATCAGCAGTGAACATTACAATGAGTGTTGAGTATATATGGGCATTGAATATAAGTAGTATATGGTAATAGACATGTTGTACATGACAGTGAATGAATGCATTAATAATTTAGTTGTGCAGTGATTATGACCAGTATTGCTGTTACACAAAGCAGTAATATCATCGTGAAATGCAATATATTTAATTCAGCGTAAAATAATAAAATTATTAAATCTAAAAAAACTAAAAATAAATTCCTCAAGTAAATGAGAAGAGAATTAATTTTGGCGGAAGTGCAGTGATTATTATCTAATGTGCAGTAAAGATGTGCATTAATGTAATGCATTAACGATAATATAAAGTGCAGTAATTTTAATTGGACGAAATTAGTGCAAAATGCACATATTTTAAATAAGGGTATTTTTTTGTCATTTAACCTTTAAATAAAAACGAGATTTATTTATTTATTTGGATTTTCGGTCATAGATAAGTATAAAAACTAGTTAGGTCATAGATTGAGAAACTCATTGAGTTTTAGTCATAGGTGACAACTCCGGTACCCATTTAAAAAATGGGGTACGGTACCTACCATTCACATGATTGGTCCAACTCATTATATCAATTTTAATTTAGATTTAAATAATTCAACTGCTTCATTTTGATTGCTCCATGTGAACAAAGGTATGGTACCTTAAGGGTACCATAGAATCTACCTTAGTCATATTCTAATAAATTTCCCTAGCATTTAAGTTAGATTAGAATTGTTATTATTACCTTAATTTATTGGAATACCAATAAATTATTGGAATACCTTATTGGAATACCAATAAGGAGCTCAAACACAATCAGACCAATAGACCACCTGTTAGTTTTTGAACCTACAAGCAGAATGGGAGAACAATTAGAATAAGACAAATAGATCAATAACTTAAGCCAGTGTACTGTGTCAGATCATCAACAAGATTCTCACCATACTCTATGCCATGGAGTATCTCACGTGCCAATTAATCAGGAGTATCAACAACATAACTCCTTTGCCTCTCATCTCTTTAAAGTGATTATTTCACTTTTGGTTTATCATCCTCTAAAAATCTCATGAGTAGACAAAATCAGGAAAAAAGTTCTTGAGATTGAGCTAAAAGTGAACGGGTGGCCTTCACAAGGTAGAATTGGGGAAAGTAGCAGATAAAGAATCACCCAAAATGTTATAGTTCACTTTGATAAAACAAATATAGACTCACAAAAAAAACTAGAGGTCTTATTTCCACGGTGATCACATCTATTATCAAGAAAATTTGTGTTTGGGCCAATACAAAATTACAAATGCAAAACAACCATTACCCTTCACTCATATATATACAACAAAAAGAAACAAAATCAATTTAGATTCTAACGAAGTGGACCTAAAAGTAGGATTGCCACAGAAGTTCAAAGATTGGGCTCGGAATTTTTAGAAGAATTTTAATAATAACATTGACTCCATTGGCTAATCTGAGAGACAAGCTAAGCCAATGAAAAGCTAAGAACAATCACTGAAGAATTTCTTTCCAACAAACAGAACACATTACTAATCTTACAATGTGTGAGCTTACATAAGAGGATAATAAAAGCTTCAATGCTAATAATACAAAAGACTATGACAGACAAAAGAATCAACAAATTCCAAAACAACAGTTAAAACAAAAGGATAAAAATAATTGCTTTAGCATGTTATCCCTTGACATTCCAAACATGTCTTGGGCATTTTGGTCATGCACTTGGCATGAATGGCCAGAGGTTTGTGTCCTCACACAGACCAACAAGAATACAAGATATATCTTGTTCACCTCAAACATTAATTAAAAACTACAATAGTACCCAACATTGATCTGATATGGAGTATTAAAAAAATAAATAAGCTATTTATATTTAAGAATATATTAGATTATATCCCAATTTACCATTTGAACTCACACAAAATACAACTTTTTACCAGAAATTTCATTGATATAAAATTGACAAGACTGAGTTAAAGTAGGAGGATAATACTCCTTACTTGATCCCATTTCTATTTAAAAAGACTGCTTAGGTGTGGAACACGCTTTCAAAGAAGACTTCAAAGCCAAAATACTAGAGTGTGGTCATTAGAAGATTACACGATGGGGTTAAATAACCCTAATGAAAATAAAGTGTGTGTAAATACAAAGAATAGCATTTGTAGAAGCTGAGGTGGAGTGCTTCACTTTCTATTAATTATCTTTGCAGAATCTGAGGCGGAGTGCTTCACTCTCTACAAAGTGAAGAAAAAAAAGATAAAACACAAATTAGTGACTTAAACTTGTGTTTTAATTCACTGGTTATACTTCTTGTATAACTGATAGCCTAGACTGCATGTCCAAAATAAACATGAGAATGTAACAAAGACACTTAGAGCTAGTAGCCTAGTACTAGTCACTCATAAAGAGGATGCGGGATAAACATGAGTACTAGTCACTCATAAAGAGGATGCGGGATAAATTAACTAACTTTCTTACATGCGTGTAACACCGTCCCCAAATATATTTACTTTTATGTAAATAATGTATCGAACCTTATTAAAGGATTAATGAATTTACGAAGTTGTAAATTTTTATTATTTCTTTCGCGTGAATAGTAAATTGCACGTGGGACCCACACCGGGAGCGGGGCCGCCCGACACTCCCGAGACCACATATTTTATTCATCTTGGTCA
The DNA here is from genome assembly GCA_945859915.1 of Cuscuta epithymum. Taxonomy (NCBI): domain Eukaryota; kingdom Viridiplantae; phylum Streptophyta; class Magnoliopsida; order Solanales; family Convolvulaceae; genus Cuscuta; species Cuscuta epithymum. The sequence goes on from CAMAPF010000040.1 coordinate 2,851,841, forward strand.
AGATAATATTTATATAGTGGTGAGTATTTCATTTGGGTCGTGGCAAGGCGTAGAGTTGACCGATTGGGAAAAAGAGGCCCAATTACCGGTACCGACAATTTAACCGGTAACAGCCCGGAAATGAATTTCGGAGGCTTATAAATTAAATTTGGGGAATGTATATTCATTATACATGTCATAATGAGTAAGAGCACATAATATACTTTATTTGACCCGATAAAATAAAATATGATTAAAACAGTCCGAAAAATACAACTTTCGGGACCGATTGTACACGTCGGGACACAAAGGGATGACCTCCCACATGAGTGGGGGCCACCCCACGTTTTTGTGCTAGAGTAGGCAAGGATGGGCTGGAGTTGACTAAGGAAAGTGTGGAGGAGGAGGCTTGGGCATCAAAGGTACACCCAAAGGGGCCCTTTTCCTCACTCATTTGCCAAATGAGACAAAGAGAGCCATCCCCTCCCCTCCCTCACTCATTGGCTCGACCAAGCAACCAAGAATAGCAAGGGGGAGCTCTACAATTCACCATTTTCACACCCAAATTCGAGCTCAAGGAAGAAGGTCCAAAGAGGAGTGTTTGGAGAAGGAAAAAGGTTGGGAAAGGTGTGAACAATTAAGGTAATGACCTTATTATAACTTTTCCTTTATTTTTCTTCTACCATATAAGATATATATCATGTGAAGGATCCTTAAGAGGGTTCTACATGTTATAAGTATGGATTTATGGGTTGGGAAGTGATTCTATGTCCAAGAACGGACTTAGAAGTCAAAATGACCGGTTCACCGGAAAATAACCTTTTTGAGGTTATTTGTATTAACATGGGTTTTATGATTATAAAACCTTGTTAGGCACTTGTAAAGGGTATTTCAAGTGATTTCACAAAGTTGGAAAAGTCGCCGGAATTGTCGCCGGAGTTGACCAAAAGTCGCCGGAGTTTCACCGGAGTTCAACCAAGAAGGGTAGAACTTCTTAACGCTAGTTCAAGGTGAGTGGACGGCTTAATATCTTATAACTTTTGGGTTAATTATGAGATTACCTAAATAAATGTTATATGTGTTCATAATGATGTTTAAAAGATATTTAAACATGTGATTAGCCAACATTATTAAGTTGTATGAAAAGAATTAATTGTTTATGCATGAAATATGATATGAGGAATTGTATAAAATGCATATTAGCTTGAAGTGTAAAAGAAGCACAAATGAGTATTATTAACTTAATTATATGATGATTAAGTTGATAGGTACAAGGCTTGAATTGGCGGTCAACGACAACGTTGACCGATGGATAATGGATTAGTTAATATCGGTTGATATTAGTTAATTATACATTTATATAATTGCATGGCTTTGCATGGATTGTGATACATAAGCCTTATGTATTGAATTAGTTATGAATGACTAAATATGATATAGACCCTATCTAGTGTGATATGTGGTAAGTCATAGGTCGGGTGGAGTACCCAAGGATCGGGCGGTTATCCTCAAAACTCGGTTATATAGGGTGGAGTACCCAAGGATCGGGCGGTATCCTCAAAACTCGGTTATATAGGGTGGAGTACCCAAGGATCGGGCGGTATCCTCAAAACTCAGTTATAGGGTGGAGTACCCAAGGATCGGGCGTGTATCCTCAAAACTCATAGATTACATTTAATGATCTAGGACCGGGCGGTGTCCTTATGATAATTTACTTAAACAAGGAGGAGTTCTATACACTCATAGGCATATGGGTGGGGTTGGGGTTTTTAGTCAAGAATACTGACTATTACTATTATTTTCCCAAATAAACAATGACCTACGGGTCGGGTATTTCCAAGTGTATGTATACTAATATGTATTTCAAACTTGGGGGAAAGACTATACGTATATGTATCATCCTATGTTTGGGTCTTATACTTGAAACGCTAGTTATTCTATATTTAGCCTGCTACTCGCTCGGTACTTGTACTGACCCCTTCGGGGGGCCCCACCATTTTCAGGTTGAAGCTAGGGCTTGCTACCTGCACCTTTCTACGGGTGACATCAAGTCAAGGAAGACGTGGTTCGTGCTTCCTCATTTCCTTTCAAATGACTAAACATTGCTCATGGATATTTTTATTTGCTATAAACTACTTTTGGGGCTTGCATGCTCATGTTGTTGGCCGGTTGTGGCTTATGACTTACCGTTGAATATTTCCGCTATTCATTGGTTTAAGTGTGATGTTGTTATGTATGTTTACTACTGAGTATGGATGGTTTATATTCTCGAACGCCTTGTGTAATTAAGTGAGGTTGACTCGCGGGTGACGTCACTTGATTATACGGCGGTTGTACACGCGCTTGGATTGCGGTCTGGGGCGTGACAATGCGCGTTTAAAAGATGCAGACACGATCGTGCCTGCACCGGACACGATCGTGTCTGGTTGCCAGTAGCTCCGAGGCAATTCAGATGGCAGACACGATCGTGCCTGCCCTAGGCACGGCCGTGCCTGACCATTTCTTCATCGTTTTTCTTCGTTTCTCGTTCCGAATGCTCCCAAATGCCTACGAGGTCGATCCAAATGCTCTTTCTTCACCAGAATTTCGTCGTGAATCTCCCGGTGGCCTCCAAATCTTCCAAATCTCTCTCGAATGCCTTCAAATCCTTCCTGAATGCCTCTCAAGCGCCGATTGCCGGACTCTAACTTCTTCAAATCAACTCCAAATGCAATGAAACTCGATCCAACGCCTGTTAAACACAACTTGAGCCAAAATTGAGACTTGCAACGCCTTAAAGCTAGGAAAATCATCAAAATCCGACCCGAACACGCATCAAATGCGTGTCTAAATACGGACTTATCAGACTCCCCCACACTTAAGCTTTTGCTTGTCCTCAAGCAAATCGAACAACGAGACTTACGATAATCACCACACGGAATTTAAAATAGTTAGCATACACACGTAGTTAACGGGATATTCACAGGACAGACAACTTAAATCAAGAAAATTCTTCCCTAAACTACACCTTTGTACTCAAGCTAAACTATATGACACAATTATTCACAACATCCTCAAAGTAATGACAGCATACACAAATAAGCTAGCTACTGATCAGAAGGACTTGTGAATTTGATGGTGAATGGATAATAATGATAGTAGTCCCTTTATTTTGAGAGATAGAAATATTCTAACAAAGACTTAATGTATTTAGGAACTTCAGGGCTATTTTTAGGAACAAGGAACTCAGTAGGACACAAATTAGGAACAATCATTTAAACCTATGCAAAGAGTAGGCATGGTGTACAACTAAGCTAAACCGTCTCGGCACATTTATGCTTTGACGTATACTTGAAGTACACGGAGGACTAAAGCTAATTTTTTCAATAGCCTCCAAGTTCATTAATTTAGTTTAATTTTCCTTGTCATGTTGGCACGAGAACGCTGTTTCTTTCGAAAGATACCCAAGTCTCATCTTACGCTTTTTGACCGGGGCTCCCATTCCCTTTTTCGCAAAGTAAGAGGTCTAGCTATATTAATTTTTCACCTTTCGGATTCTCACTAGACATTACCCCATTCTAATCTCGGCCTCACCAAGGAAAAATAGCAATTTAAGTTCATTAATTTCAAAGTGAATCCATGCCTACAATGCAATCCTCGAAAGTATCATATTCCTAAAAAGTGACTGCTCTTACCCCATTTGGGGCATAGGAACAATGCCAAAAATGGCTCCTACACAAATTCCCTAAACTTAACAAATTACTCCCTTAATTCCCTTTACATCAAGACTAAGTCAGAAAAATTCACAGGTAAGGAAACAGGCCATTTGGCTATGGAGCTCAATTAATTGGGTAACAATGAACGGTCAGGCTCAAAATGGCTTCTCCTAAAGGATTTTATCAGGTGGGGGTGGATGATTAATGGAAAATTCAATGGGTGACTAATGCCTTCATCCTCTCAACAAGTAGATTATAGTGCAAGCAATTTAAGCCTAAACACTTCAAAGATGTTCTAAAAGCATAGTCAAAACGCTAGCCAGCTCACAAAGACACAGTTTAAAGAAAAATTTTCAAAAATTTTGCATGAATTTCCTATGAATATACCACTAACACCTGCGCATGCTAACTCTAACAAATCACATGTGACAACTACTGCCCGAATGCCCAATTCACTCCCCCACACTTAAACTTTGACATCGCCCTCGATGACCAAATATGCATTATGTACAAAAACATAATGGTAAAGAGGAAAAGGTCACGCGTGCTCAAAAACAACTCAAGTTAACATTTACACATTGAGTACAAAGAATCATGGAAACTCCCCTATCGCGTTGGTCAGTCAGGAACAGAACTGGGTCTTGAATCGCACGGCACATCAGTCATTAAGCTGCAACACATCATTAACACAAAGCAAAGCACAAAATAAAGAGTTAATGTGAAAGAGTGAGAGTGTGTGTAACACCGTCCCCAAGTATATTTACCTTTATGTAAATTATGTATTGAACCTTATGAAATGGTTAATGAATTTACGAGGTTGTAAATTTTTGTTAATTCTTGTGCGTGAATAGTAAATTGCACGTGGGGCCCACACCGGGAGCGGGGACCACCCGGTATTCCCGAGACCGCATATTTTATTCATCTTGGAATAGATAATAGTTATATGGTGGTGGACATTCACTTTGGGCCATAAGAAAGGCATTGGGTTAACCGATTGGTCAAATAAGGCCCAATTACCGGTTTTGGGTAATTTATCGGATAACAGTCCAAAATGAATTTCGGAGACTTCCAAATTAGAGTTGGGGGAGTATACTCATTATAAAGGCCCGTAATGATTGAGAACATACTATATATTTTATTTGACCCGATAAAATAAAGTATAGTTAAAACAGTCCGAGAAATACAACTTTCGGGACCGATTGTACACTTTTGGACAAAAGGGTTGACCTCCCACATGAGTGGGGGCCAACCCACGAAATTAGACCACAAATTATCAAGGGGATCCGTATGAATGAGGATGGGAAGTTAGTAGGAGGGGGGCTTTGAGTTGATAGGCATCAAGAGGAGACATGGGAGGGCCTATTCCCTCACCCTTATTGTAGAATAAGTCAAAAGAGGCAATTTCCTCTCACCCCATGTGATCACTTCGGCCAAGACACACCAAGAGGGAGAGAGTGAGCTGCAAAACACCCACCACCATCCCCAAAATCGAGCTCAAGCAAGAAGAGAAGCAAAAGAGGTGCTTGGAGTGAAGGAAAGTGAAGAAAAGGGTGAAAGATTAAGGTAATGACCTTATAACAACTTTTCTCCTTCCATTTGATGCTCATATGACTTACATAGCATGTAAGGAACCCTTTTAGTATCTCTACATATTTATAAATGTAGAAATAAGGGTTGAGAGGTGATTCTATGTCCAAGAACGGACTTAGGAGCCAAAACGACCGGTTAGCCGGAAAATAACCTTTTAGAGGTTATTTGTATTAACATGGGTTTTGTGATGATAAAAACTTGTTAGGAACTTGTCAAAGGTGATTTAAAAGCTTTCACGAAGTTTAAAGGGTCGCTGGAGTTATCGCCGGAGTTCGTCAAAGTTCACCGGAGTTTGGCCGGAGCTCAACCGAGAAGGGTAGAACTTCATCACGCTCATTTGAGGTGAGTGGACGGCTTAATGTCTTATAACTCTTGGGTTAATTATGAGATTACCTAAGTAAATGTTATATGTGTTCATAACGATGTTTAAAAGATGCTTAAACATGTGATTGTCCAAAGTGTTTAGACATTATATGTATGACCCATTGATATCATAAGTGAAGCATGATATGAAAATGTTTATAAAAACATATATAATGTTTTAAGGGATAAAAGAGGCATAAAATGCTTGGTTATAACTTAATACACGTTGGGATTAAGTTTGACACAAATCGGGTTTGAAATGGCGAGTCAACGAAAATGTTGACTTGGTTACCCAGGGGGTAACCGGCGCCGGTTATAGGCAAAACCGGCGCCGGTTATGGATCGGCATGGCCGGTTTAATTAATTTAATTAATAACCGGCGCCGGTTATGGCAAAACCGGCGCCGGTTTGGCACTGTTTTGCCTATATGTTGATTGTTAATGCATGAATTGCATGGATGATTATGCTTAGGCCTTAAGACTTGGTTTAGTCTTGATTATTGATTATGATATAGACCTTATCTAGGATGATATGTGGTAGATCATAAGTCGGGTGGAGTACCCAAGGATCGGGCGGTTATCCTCAAAACTCGGTTATAGGGTGGAGTACCCAATGATCGGGCGGTTATCCTCAAAACTCGGTTATAGGGTGGAGTACCCAAGGATCGGGCGTGTATCCTCAAAACTCGGTTATATAGGGTGGAGTACCCAAGGATCGGGCGTGTATCCTCAAAACTCGGTTATAGGGTGGAGTACCCAAGGATCGGGCGTGTATCCTCAAAACTCATAGATTATTATTATTTAATATAGGACCGGGCGGTGTCCTTATGTAACACCCCGATTTTAGCGATGTAGTTACATTACTCTTTTATTTTATTTAGTCAGTTAAATAAGTTTATTTTGTGAATAATGTGATTTATTGTTTGATCTGTGTTATTCTGGCAGGTAACGTTGACCGGTAAGCTCTAATAATTTTAAGGGGAGAAATAAGTAATGTTTTAGAGCTTAGTCAGTTTATTTCGAAATAGAATATACTTTTAATGTGTTAGAAGCCCAATTCAGTTAACTAAGTCCAGGTAAATATGTTTAAGATTGAAATCCCTAAGATTTATGCATAAATACATTTCACCATATAAACCCTAAAGCTCTCGAAACTTTTTCCTTAGCAGTCCGTTCTTTTCTTTCTCTACTCACCGAAATATTCCTTTCGAACGTCGGTATTCAATTCGTTTATCAATTCGGCCACATCTGGTAAGATTAAATTTTCAGTCCTCAACGTTCTTCTTTGTCTTTGTTGTTTGCTGGAAGGGGGTGTTAGCCGTATGTTTTATTTAGGTTGTGTAAATTTCACTACTATGATATGTGAAGGGTTTTAATAGTTCGAGTGGTGTGAAGTTAAGGTGTATTTGGTGTAGGCTATCCTCTCATATTTATTTTCTTTGTTGCGTTTTTTTTAGTTTAAACTGGTGGAGCTCAAATTTCTAATTAGCTTTTGGTTAATAAGGTTCATGGATGTGGAAACGGTTGTCCTTGCAAATGGTTTTAGCACATAAATCTCACATTCCAGTTTTTCTTCTTGTGAAATCCTTCCCTGCACTTTTAAAGCTCCAACTAGCAGGTTTTTTTAATAAAAAGGCTCGTGAACAAATTTCTATTTAATATTTTGATGAGGGCTGTTCTGGTCGTTCTTTTATTTGAATAGTAACCACAAATTTGGTCAGCTGCATAATGATTTTTCTAAGATAAGAAGATTGTTTTCTTAGTGGCCTGGTCAGTTACTGGATCACGATAGTTGGTGGGTTGCAACAAGAAATTGAAATTCTAAGTGTTAGTTATGGAGTAATTGTTTTATAGTTAAGCTTAATGAGTTTTACCGAATTTGTGGAACTCCAGTTAGAAAATTTCCGTTTGTCTAATAGCACCTTTCAATAAAACTAGTGTTAGGCAGTTCATTGAAAGTCAACAAAGTCTGATTTTATTATTATCATTAATATTATATTACATCTATTTAAAGACTTTTAAGAAGAGCTTGCCGGAAGACGTTATCAAGGTGCCACACTTATTTGAGTAATTTGAGTTCAGCTTCTATCAGGTAAGTTCACTACCACCTGTACATGTTTGTTCAACCAAATAAAAGGAAGGAGTCTGGTTGATTTTTAATAGATGATTTTAGTCTATTTGCTATTATGTGAACTTGGTGAATTATTTGATGAGTTATTTTATTTGTCGTGTCAAATAATGTTTATTATATGGCATAGTTAGGATTATGTCAGTACTTTTATTTCAAGATGTTAATGTTGTTTTATCCAAACGTCACCACGAAAAAAGAAAAGAACTAATACTTAAAGTGAAAGATTAAGTGATATGTACTCGGGAACAAGTTCCCACAGAGTTACAGAGTTATCAGTTTCAGAGAGTCCGATATGTTTAGTGGGTCGCTCCCCTGAGCTGTCGGATTGGCGCCTTTGAGTACATATCACGGGCCCACAGAGTAAAATTAGCCACAAAGAGTTATACAGAAAGTCTAATGAGATCTCTTTCAGAAAGTTTTACAGAAAGTTTTACAGAAAGTTTTACAGAAAGTTGTTTTTGAGATCTCTTTCAGAAAGTTTTACAGAAAGTTGTTTTTGAGGTCTCTTTCAGGAAGTTTTACAGAAAGTTGTTTTTTGAGATCTCTTTCAGAAAATTTTACAGAGATGTTTTGAGAATGAAATTTTGAGATCTCTCTAGCGGTTTTGAGAAAATATTTTAAAAAAAATATTTTCCTTTGAGATCTCACTTCGAATGTATTTGTGAAGTTATGTGTTAGTTATTTGTTCAGTGCATGCTTATAGCCTAAAATTATCTATTGATAAATTGGCCTAGACTTCTAGATATTTTTGTGGAGCCATAGTGACTTACTAAGCGTGAAGCTTATCAGTTTTCTTTCTTCGCATGTACAGATACTAAGGCTAAGGCCAAGGCCTAGGAAGATGATGAGGGAGTGGAACGCGTGCCAAAATGAGTTAACGGGAACGACCTTGGCGACTTTTAGCTAGATATTATTTTGTTTCAGTATTTTAGTGTTATAACAAAGAGATTATTATTATTTATTTTATTTGAGGGTTTAATGTTTGAATAAATTCCTGGATCCAGGTGGTTATTACATTTGCCAGTGATAACTATATTTTATTAAGTCTTTATTTGGAGATATATTTTAGTTACATTTGAGATTTTATCAGGGTTATTTCTTAAACATACGGCCGTTATATTACAGTTTATTTTTTTAAAGTAGTATTTTAGTGTAACGTTTCCTTTAACCCTGAGAGGGGCGTTACACCTTATGTTAAGATGATTTGAACCAGGAGGAGTTCTATACACTCATAGGTATATGGGTGGGTTGGGGTTTAAGCCAAGGTTACCGGCTATATTATTTCCCAAATAAACAATGACCTACGGGTCGGGTATTTCCAAGTGTATATATAATGATATATATTTCATAACTTGGGGAAAGGAACTATATGTATATGTATCACCCTATGTTTGGGCCTTATACTTGAAACGTTAGTTATTCTACATTTAGCCTGCTACTCGCTCGGTACTTGTACTGACCCCTTCGGGGGCCCCCACCATTTCAGGTTGAAGCTCAAGCTTGCATTCTCATCTTGCTCGGTGAAGTAATCTAAAGGGAGACGTGGTTCGTGCTTCCTTTACTGTTTTAAACTATAAACTATGCTCATGGAAAATTTGCAATAAGTACATTTGTTTTGGGCCTGCGAGTCCACGTTTTGGCCATATGTGGCCCATGATTGAATATTGAATATTTCCGTGATTCGTTCAATCCAAATATGTGATGTTGTTATGTATGTTTACTTACTGAGTTGTATGATTAAGTCACGTTGACTTGCGAGTGATGTCATTCTGTGTTGTAAGACCCGAACCGGACCGGCCGGTTCGACCCGGAAACCGGTCACCCGGCCATGTGTCCGGTCCGGTTGAGCATCCGACCGGAAATATGGCCAAAACCGGATTTAACCGGTGGCCCGTTTAAACTCGGGACGGACCCGAACCGTCCGAAACCCGGAAAATTATAAAAACCGGAGAAACCCCGTCCATGGGATTCGATCCCGCGCCACATGCTTCAAACGATGGATTGGAAACCAACGAACTACACTCAATTGTTGTTCACGTTGGTTGTTTAGTTATCTTTATAGCTTATTTGTCTGGAATGTTTCTATTAAGTTTGAATAATTAGCTTATAAATTAATTAATTTATAATAAAAATACTAATAAATACACATAAATTCTGTTATTATACTTCTCAGTTATGTATTTATTCTTACGACTTTTTATATATATTTTGTAATTGGTATTATGTTCATATTTATTATTCTTCTAAATTTTAATGTATTTTAATTTTTTTTAAATCAATCTACTTAAATACAACAGTTTTTTAGATTGCTTATATTGTATTATTATTATTAAATTATGAAGGAATATAATTTTTATATTTAAGAATTTAATCCTTTATATAATTAAGATTAATTATTTGTATGGTTGTTGACCGGGTTTACCGGTCGTTGACCGGGTTGACCCGCCGGGTCCGGGTTGACCCGTGACCCAGTCATATGTCCGGGTCACCCTCCGGTCCGGTTTTTACAACATAGACGTCATTTAGTCATACGGCGGTTGTACACGCGCTCGGATGCGGTCCGGGGCGTGACAGTGTGAGTGTGATAGTGTTTACGGTACAGTCATCCAACAGTATAATGATACAGATGCTAGCAGAGGACAGTCTAAATGACATCTAATACTCGGGAGGGGGTGGCGGTGGATAGGCGTCAAAGAACGAACTCCAGCTAGTCTCCATGGAAGTGAGTCTCTCATCAATCCGGGTGTACTGAGACTGGAGCTGTGAATAATGGAGTGTCTGGTCCTCCCTCATCTCTCTGTAGAAGTCCTGCTGCTCGAAGCGCATCTGATCAAATCTCTCGTGCTGCTCAGCGGACAGCTGCCGATACACAGCATCCTGGTGCGCATGCATCCCCGCCCAAGAATCCGGAAAAGCTGTGCCGTAGGGGGGTGCATCGTATGGGATCTCGTGGGCAGCTGCCTCCATCTCTACATCATCATCATCCTCGTGGCCCGCGTCATCATCATCCTCATCATCATCAGCCCGATGTCCTCCTCCTCCTGCTGCTGCCGGCTGTGTCCTCCTCCTCGCCACGCCAGTGTTGACCTCGGGGAGCCGGGTCAAAGCAACAAAACTGGAGCTCTCCTCCATCCTCAGAAATCGGTCCCCGAACCCCATCCTCGTCAACATCCTAGTAATGAATGGACCAGCAAAGATGGCCTTGATATGGTTTGTGGCCTGGCGGTGAAAGAGCTTGGCAAGGAGATAGCTCATATGGGGCCTACGGTTGTGGATCATACAGTACAAGCAGAAGAGGTCAGTCTGAGTGACCTTACCAGCAACCTCGGCCTTGCCGGTGATGGTGGAAGAGAGGAGGGTGTGAATAATGCGGTACTGGCGGGGGTAAAGTAGGGTGCTAGGGGACATCTTCGGTCTGTAAGTCCCGCCATCTCTCGTAATCGACTCCCAGAATGCCTGACGGTCAACGCCTGGTGGGAAGTCTGTCAAGGGGACCTCATGCTGGCCGTTGTCCTCGATCCCCGTGAAGCCCAAGTTATACAGCATACCAGCCATGGAGATGGCATGGTCCTCCTCAAAAGCTCTGAATCGGATGAGAGGCCGGGTGTTGTCCTCAATAGGTATGGTCTTTGGCATTTTGAACGTAGCCTACTGGCTCCCGATAAGTCAAATCCCGGATCCCGAAAAACAAGTGCCTCCACCACCCCCGTCTCAATAAGAACATCACGTCATCCCTCACTCCTGCTGCCGTGAGTGAGTCCTCATCCGGGTAGTAAAATGTGCCCATAGGTTTTTGCAGCAGCTCCGTATGCTTCAGTTCGTCCCGCAGTTGCGGGAACCTTGGCTGGTACCGGCCGGTGTTGCCTCGGCTAGAGCTGGCACCTCCACCTCTAGTGTGCTTCTGCCTTGGCGCCATCTGTCAAAACAAATCCAAACAAGAATTCCAACGGGGCTTCCAATTGTTAGAACAAATTTTCAAAGTACAGCAATGGCCCCGTCAGCAATTAATCAAGCGAAAATATCATCATAAGAGAACAAACCCAAGTTTAACCAGAATAGTTGAAAAGTTTGAATTTTTATCAAAGAAAAGTTCTTTGAATAAAAGTTCAAATTTTCAACGACACACGGTATAAACAAGGTCACAAGAAAGCATATTCATCACAACAGTGTTTGTAGAATGGAGGTCCTCCCAAAAAGAATTAAAGAGATAATTAGAATATGGGAAGAACTTTATTCTCAAATTGGACAAAGTTTGGCCTAAAATTGGGGATTTATGCTCAAATTGTCTTAACAACAAGGTTTCAACATCACAAACAACAATTCATTCCTTAATTTAATCAACAAGCACAAAATCCCCAAATTTTTCTCACATTCAACAAGTTTCAACCCTAAATTGGCTAAATTGGCTCAAAAATTAGGGATTTCACTCAAAAGAGGCAAATGCATCAACATAGAACATCAAAATCATCAATTCAAGCCTCAATTAACACAAAGAAATTACAATCCCTAAGATTTGAGCACATGCAAATTCGGACCTAAAAGCTTCAAGCCATTAATGGAGAAGGAAGAAGATGGGAGACGAAGAGAGTTACCTTGAGTGAAGAGAGGAGAGAGAAGGGAGAGAGAGAGACGGTGGTCGGCGGTCTTCGGTGGTCGTCGGTGGTGCGGCGATGGTGGTGGCTTGCTGGTGGTGCGTCGAGGAAGAATCGCAAGGGGGGAATGCTTCGTTGAAGTCGCGTAAGGGGCAAAGGGGAGAGGGGCTGGGGTTATGTTTTAAGTCGCGGGGTATTCTTGTAAATTCGCCCAGGCACGATCGTGCCTAGGTCAGACACGATCGTGTCTGGCAGGCAGTGGGTACGCTTCTCTCGCGTCCCAGGCACGATCGTGCCTCCAGCCAGACACGATCGTGCCTGGCTGGCAGTGGCCTCGCGTCGATTTCTCCTTTGCAGGCACGATCGTGCCTGCCCAGGCACGACCGTGCCTGCCCAGGCACGACCGTGCCTGCCCAGGCACGACTGTGCCCAGCAAAAAACCATTTTTTTTTTGTGTGGTTTTTGTGGGTTTTTTGAAAAGCAACAAAACTTAAACTAAACAAAAACAAATTAAGCTCGGGTTGCCTCCCGAGAAGCGCTATTTTTAACGTCGTTTGACCGACGCAACTATGCACTCAGCTCTCTAAATTCGTGACAAAGGTCACCTCACGCTCGCGTTCTAGCGGTCCTCCGTAGTATTTCTTCAAATGGTGGTCGTTAACTTTAAAACGGCCCTTCTCAGGATGATCAATCTCAACAGTTCCATACGGAAAAACTTCGCTCACTACAAAAGGACCGGACCACCTAGATTTCAACTTTCCTTTAAAAATCTTCATTCGGGGATTGAAAAGCATAACTTGATCCCCTTTGCAAAACTCTTTTCCCTGTTTAATGTGCCGATCATGATAGGCTTTGGTACGCTCCTTACTAATCTTAGAATTCTCATAGGCCATAAGCCTCCACTCATCCAACTCGTTGAGCTTCCAAAGCCGTTCACGACCCGCCAAAGACAAATCCTTATTCAGTGTTTTCAAGGCCCAGTAGGCCTTATGCTCTATCTCTACCGGAAGGTGGCACACCTTCCCATAAACCAAGTGAAACGGAGTAGTGCCAATGGGTGTCTTATACGCTGTACGCAGTGCCCACAGCGCATCATCTAACTTATCAGACCAATCCTTCCTATAGGTCTCAACAGTCTTCTCAAGGATGGTCTTAATGTCCCTATTCGAGTTCTCAACTTGGCCACTAGTTTGAGGGTGATAAGGGACGCCCCCTTTATGAGTGACCCCGTACTTTGCCAGAAGGCGAGTCATCGGATCATTCCTAAAGTGGGTTCCCCTGTCACTTATCAAAACTCGTGGCACTCCAAACCTAGAAAACAATTTCTTCAGAAAATGAATCACAACTCTAGCATCGTTAGTGGGCAAAGCTTCAGCCTCAACCCACTTGGAGACATAATCCACAGCAACCAGAATGAATTTATTACCTTTAGAACCCGGGAACGGCCCCATGAAGTCAATGCCCCAAACATCAAATACCTCACAAGCCAATATAAAATTCTGGGGCATCTCATCCCTCTTGGTAACCGGCCCGGTGCGTTGACACCTGTCACATTCCTGCACAAACGTTAGAGCATCTTTAAACAACGTGGCCACGTGGGCCAGAAGAAACCACATTCCAACACCTTACGAGCTGTCCGGTTAAAAGAATAGTGTCCCCCAGTCGGTCCGGAGTGACAATGTTTGAGAATCTCAACTCCTTCACTCAGGGGAACACATCTTCTAACAAACTGATCAGCACAAATACGAAACAAATATGGTTCCTCCCAGAAATAGTACTTCAAATCAGCAAAAAATTTCCTTTGTTGATGAGGTGTATAATCAGAAGGAACAACACCCCCAACAAGATAGTTGGCGATGTCAGAAAACCAAGGCACCTCATCAACGATCCGCAACAGTCTCTCATAAGGAAAAGTACCCTCAATATCTCTCTCACTCAGGGAATCAAGGAAGGGGTTTTCTAACCTACTCAAGTGATCAGCTGCTAAATTCTCAGCCCCTTTCTTATCCCTAATCTCAATATCAAACTCCTGGAGTAGTAATATCCACCGAATCAATCTTGGCTTAACATCCACTTTTTGCATCAAATATTTGAGAGCAGAATGATCGGTGAATATCACTACCTTAGACAAAATCAGATAAGGACGAAACTTGTCAAGAGAAAACACAACAACAAGCAATTCTTTCTCGGTGGTAGTGTAGTTTTCTTGGGCACTATCGAGAGTCTTAGAAGCATAAGAAATAGGCTGAAAATGTTTCTCTCGACACTGCCCAAGAACGGATCCTACTGCAAAATCACTAGCATCACACATAATCTCAAAAGGCAAAGACCAGTCAGGAGCCACTACCACCGGTGCCTTGACCAGTTTCTCCTTCAAACACTCAAAAGCTTCTAAACACTCCTTTGAGAAGTCAAACGGTGTGTCCTTCTCAAGGAGCTTAGTCATGGGTCGGGCTATCTTAGAAAAGTCCTGGATGAACCTACGGTAAAAACCTGCGTGGCCTAGAAAACTCCTAATGGCACGGACCGAAGTAGGGGGAGGTAGTTTAGAAATCACATCAACCTTAGCCGGATCAACCTCAATCCCCCTACTTGAAATCTTATGCCCTAGGACCACTCCCTCACTAACCATGAAGTGGCACTTCTCCCAGTTAAGTACCAAATTCACCTCTCGACACCTAACCAGGACTTTTTTCAAATTCTCTAAGCACTCATCAAAAGTATCACCATACACAGAAAAGTCATCCATAAAAACCTCCATAAACTTCCCAATGAAATCCCCAAAAATAGCAAGCATGCATCTCATAAAGGTAGCAGGGGCATTACATAATCCAAACGCCATCCTCCGATAAGAAAAGGTACCGAATGGACATGTAAAAGTGGTCTTATCCTGGTCCTCGGGGGCTATGGGGATCTGGAAGTATCCCGACATCCCGTCAAGGAAACAGTAAAACTTATGCCCTGCTAGCCTTTCTAAAATCTGATCAATGAAGGGGAGGGGGAAGTGGTCCTTCCGGGTGGCGGCATTCAACCTTCGGTAATCAATGCAAACCCGCCATCCGGTGACCGTGCGTGTAGCAATCAACTCATCTTTATCATTCCTAACCACAGTCATCCCCCCTTTCTTGGGAACCACCTGGGTCGGGCTGACCCAAGGGCTGTCTGAAATTGGATAAATAATTCCTACATCTAACAGACGGATGACTTCCTCCCTGACCACCTCCTGCATATTAGGATTCAGTCTTCTTTGTGGCTGCACTACCGGTTTAGCATTATCTTCCATCAAAATTTTATGAGTGCATAAAACAGGACTGATTCCTTTCATGTCAGAAAGTTTCCGGGCTAGAGCTTCCCTTTGTTCACAAAGTAAATCAAGGCATGCAAATTTTTGGGATGGCTCAAGCCCGGATGCAAGAATAACAGGGAGGTCAGAACTATCATCTAGAAACGCATACTCAAGGTGGGAGGGAAGAGGCTTTAGATTTAATGGAGAAGGAGTAACAATAGAAGAATCAGTCTGACAGTCTTCCTTCTCCACCTTATCTAAGTCATCTTCCTTCCCCTTCACATCACTAGCATCACTTGAGTCCTCCTCCCCATCAAGCATAAGACAATCAAAACTAGGGAGGAGCTCAAGATCCTCTGCTGACAAACTATCATCCAAAAGAAGATCAAAGAAGGCTTCATCAGAAAGCATGTTAGGAATGCAATCCTCCACCAAAGAATCAACCACATCTATGTAAAAACACTCACCACTATCTTGACAGGGCCTCTTCATTATTTTGGACATGTCAAAGGTGGCAGACTCATCCCCAACGCGGAGAACAAGCTTACCGTCTCCAACATCAATAAGTGCACGGGCAGTTGCCAAGAATGGTCTGCCCAATATCAATGGTACTTCCCGATCGTGATCCATGTCCAAAATAACAAAGTCCACCGGAAAAATAAATTTATCCACTTTAACCAACACGTCTTCAATAATCCCTTGGGGATATTTGACTGAACGATCAGCCAACTGAATGCACATACGTATAGGTTTAAGTGGACCGAGTGCAAGCTTTTCATATAAAGCAAGAGGCATCAAATTAATGTTTGCACCCAAATCAGCCAGGGCCCTATCAAAAGTAAGATCTCCTATAAAGCAGGGAATAGTAAAAGAACCTGGATCCTTAAGCTTCTTCGGCAGATCTGTCCGTATCACAGCTGAGCACTCCTCATTAAGCGTCACAGTAGACACTTCTTCCAGCCTCCTCTTGTTCGTGAGCAAATCCTTCATAAACTTCGCGTACTTCGGCATCTGAGCTAGTGCATCCACGAATGGTAAGTTAATCTGCACTTGTTTCATGAGATGCAGAAACTTACAAAACTGGTCACTATCGTTCTTCCTAGTCAATCGCGCCGGATAGGGGAGAGGTGGGGTGTAATTCTTGACCAGAACGGACTGTTTTGGTGCAGCCGCCACCTCTCTTCCCTCATCTTTCTCCTTCTCTTCCTCCCGGACAGCCGGTTCAACTTGAACTTCATCAGGCTTCTTTGTTACGGCAGCAGGTTCCAGCTCTTTTCCACTCCTCAAGGTGACTGCCTGAACATGTTCTTTTGGGTTTGGTTCAGTATTACTAGGGAGGGATCCCTGAGGCCTCTCAGATAGAGCCTTAAAGATCTGCCCCAATTGAGTCTCTATGTTATTCATCCTTGAGTCCGCCCTCAGTTGATTTTGTGCTAATTTGTTGAGCACTTCTTCCATGCTAGAAAATTTTTGCTCAGTCTCTTTTCTGAAGCTTCCTTGCGCCGGTTGAGGAGCTTGTTGTTGGCCTTGAGGTATCTGGGGCTGATTATAGTTTCTAGACTGCTGCTGATTTCCTTGCCCGTATTGCCCTTGCTGCTGCTGTCCGTAGGGCTGATTGTAGTAGCCCTGTCGCTGATAATACATCGCATCCACTTGCTTTACTCCAGGGGCTGCCGAGTGTGCCATCATCGTGCATTCATGCGGCGAATGGAGTCCCCCACACATAGTACAAGAGGGACTAATAGGAACGGGGGCTACCATATTCACACTGGGCACCGAGAGAGCAAGTTCCGTCTTCTTTTGATTGTCTTCCACTGTAGTAGCAAGCTTCTGAATCAAACTGGTCAAAGCATCTACCCTTGCAGAAAGGGCCGAATTCTCACTGATCTCGTACAATCCCGGGGCCTTCTGGTGAGGTGTGTCCCGAGAACTGTACCATGAAGCATTATTGGACACAATCTTCTCCACTAATTCTACCGCAACCTCAGATGGCAACTGAGGAAAAGCTCCACCTCCCGAAGCATCTAGCATCATCTTTCCTTCATTGTTGAGTCCACTATAGAAACAAGATAGAACCTCACAATCAGTCATCTTGCCTTGAGGGCAAGCTCTTCTCAGCACCTTGAATCTCTTCCACGCCTCAGCTAGTGTCTCCAAAGAACCTTGCTTGAATTCCTGTAGCTGCTTCTTCAACTTGATGGCATTTGATGTTGGGAAGTATTCTTTTATGAAGGCCTTGTGCAGCTGATCCCAAGTCTGAATGTGGTGATGTGGATTGCTATCCAACCACCTTTGCGCGTCATCCCTCAAAGAGAAAGGGAATAATAGCATCCGTACCTGATCGTCATCTAGCCCAGGAATCTTGAAAGTCTGGCACATCCTCAGGAATTTGGTAATGTGTGCCACTGGATCTTCCGTAGGGCTCCCTCCGAACTGATTATTTAGGACCATATTGATCACCACTGGCTTGATCTCGTAACGGGGTGCAGTAATTCCCGGTACCTGAATACTGTCATACTCTGTGATCTCGGGGGCTAGGAAGTCTGCAATGCTCTCTCCTTGATAGAGTGGATTGTCATGTGGGACATAGTTCTGGTATGGAGGAGCTTGATATCTCGGCTGATGAACTGGTTGGGGTCTAATGGGTTGTGGACGGATGACATTTGGCTGCGGTTGGGGCTGATGGAATTGTTGATATTGGGGTTGGAAAGGCTGATTTTGTGGCTGAGTAGGGGGTGGATTTTGTGTGACTGGCGGTTGGTTCTGTCTGGGCTGAAAGACTGGATTGTTTTGCCCTAGACCTTGCATCCCAAAGGTTTGATTTTGAAACGTGGTTTCGGGAGCAATAGAGGTATTTTGAAAGAGCTGATAGAGTGGTGGAAGATTTAGTTGTGGAGTGGACTGATTTTGGGGGAAGAACGGGGTACGAAGATTTTGATACCCCGGATAAGCTCTAGGTGAATTTTCTTGTGAAGACTGGGGAGAGGTATTAACATAAAAATCCAGATTACCAGAAGTGGTTTGGACCTCAGACGTCCCAGCTATTCCAGATGCGGATGGTTGATCCATGGTTGCTTTCTGTTCTCTTAAGGTCTTGCGGTTCTGCTTATTTAGCTTCTCGATCTCAGGATTAAGAGGGACTAGTGATTCTCCCTTCTTAGAGCGCGTATGCATAAACAGATCTGTCCTGCAAGGTTAGCAGACAAAAAATCCTACGAAAAACTAACAACAAGTCGCTAAAATTAATTAACCCTTAAATCCGACACCGTCCCCGGCAACGGCGCCAAAAACTGATGTTTGTTTTCTCGCACTTAAAATGGTTGTAGAAAAGTGGTGTAAAGTACGAGTATCGTCTCCACAGGGACGGACAAAAGGGAAATAAAGATTAACTAAACTTAGCGATTAAAAAGAAATAAATAAAATAAAAATGCAATTGTGCGAGATTGATTGATTGATTAAACTAAAACTAATGCTAATGAGCGAATAAAAAGATTTGGTTTTCCTTAATTAACGACAAAGGGAACAGGAATTGATTTCGGGGTTAACCAGATTTCTGGCAGAACAGGCCTAATTACATGAATTTAATTTAATTGAGCCTAGCTAATCATTACTAAGTTCTTACCGCTCTCGCGGCGTAGAGTACAATAATTCAGGGGTCAGGCTGATCTCTCATGCGACAAGATCCTAAATTATTGCCAAAACGAGCGAGCTTACGGCCCCTTAATCGCTACTAATCTCTTAGCGAACGATTAAGTGTGTGTGAATGTGTCCTAGAACAAATTAGATCTCTCTTAATTTATTCTATAAGCAATTGTAATTCTAGTGGCCATCTAGGTTACAAGAGATATCAGTTAAATTATTCAAACACAAATTAAACGGCATTCATGCAATTAAACCGACAAGAATCTAGCCATACATCATGATTAACCCCTTCATCAACCCCAAATCCCTAATTAAACTACTCACGCCTCATAATTGACGAATCAAAAGAATTGGAATGAATAGAAATAATTGTCATTAATTAAAGAATTGAACTTACAAAGAATCCCAGGTTCTTGGATTAAACAACGTAAAAAACGCAGGTAAACTCGTCCCTAGGCCTCTCTCCAAAGTTCGTAACCCTCAAAAGTGGGTATGGAGGCCTTATTTATAGAAAACAGCGAATTCTGGTTGAATTAGGACAAATCGCGGCCAGGCACGATCGTGCCTGCGACCGTGCCTGCGGAACATGCGCGTTTAAAAGATGCAGACACGATCGTGCCTGCACCGGACACGATCGTGTCTGGTTGCCAGTAGCTCCGCGGCAATTCAGATGGCAGACACGATCGTGCCTGCCCTAGGCACGGCCGTGCCTGACCATTTCTTCATCGTTTTTCTTCGTTTCTCGTTCCGAATGCTCCCAAATGCCTACGAGGTCGATCCAAATGCTCTTTCTTCACCAGAATTTTGTCGTGAATCTCCCGGTGGCCTCCAAATCTTCCAAATCTCTCTCGAATGCCTTCAAATCCTTCCTGAATGCCTCTCAAGCGCCGATTGCCGGACTCTAACTTCTTCAAATCAACTCCAAATGCAATAAAACTCGATCCAACGCCTGTTAAACACAACTTGAGCCAAAATTGAGACTTGCAACGCCTTAAAGCTAGGAAAATCATCAAAATCCGACCCGAACACGCATCAAATGCGTGTCTAAATACGGACTTATCACCATAATAAAAAGAACCAAATTCTATTTGGAATTGCTAATTACACATACACTTGCAGTATGCACATCAATCATAATATTTCAAGAAAGTGAAGATTACATTTTTTTTCTCCTCTAACTTGGTAAACTTACCCTTGTTGCCAACTGAACCTCTAGTTAAGTACCCAAATGTTGCATAGACAAAGACAATCACGAGTTAAGAAAGAAATATTCGGAATAGTTTGACTTTGTTAGATTCGTTGAACTGGACTTCATTAAACTTGACACTAAACAATTTGAAATCCAAAATGCGAAGCAAATCAGGGATAACAACTTAATTAGTGAAGAGTGACCAAACACGAGACCATACACTTACCTAGAGTTGTTCCACAGTGGATTGAACCGCTGCCACAAAGTGATCGATCGATGAAGATGTCACCCCTGTTTTCCCAATTTCCTTCACGTTCCCAGACGCCGGAAACCTGGTAATAGCTTTCGTCTCTTGCTCTGTTTCTTTCCATGAAGCAATTCGGTGTATCAGAAATTGGTTTGGGAAAGGACCTCCTTGCAATAAAGGTAAAATTAAAAAGAAACGTGACATGGATTAAACTACCAATCAGAGGGTGCCATGTTTGGAATGCACCAAAACATCCCCAATTCTAAATGCACCGCAAAATTTTCCAATTTATTAATACTAACCTAAATTATAGGGAGTAGCCGAGTAGTGCGTTAGAATAGGAATTCTACACAAGTAGCAAACTAGCAACCAACTCATCAGGAATCACTCCATTGGACCCCAACCCCTAAAAATCTCCATTTTTTAAATTAATATAACCTTTTCATTTGTAATTTAAATTTTATAAAAAATATATCAGAAATCATGATTTTTTATTATCTTTCATATGACACCAATATTGAATATGTAAAACTAAAAAGAATTTTCAATATACCATACATGGAGGTTTTTAGGCTCAATTTTTTTTAAATAGATCAAAACTTTAAAATTAAGATCTAATGATTGTATAGCGTGATTTCATGTGGCAATTAGGGGACACTATATTTATTGGCTGAGAATGTCAATAAGAGAACATTATGTTCTAAAACATTTATTTAAAAACAACAACTCAAATTGAATCAACAAAACCACTCAGTTAAAAAATTCTTAAAAATCAGAAAACATAAAGATGCTAGCAAGTCAGGAGAAAGTAGAAGCTACATGTTTGAGACCCCCAACTTAAAAAAACTTTTTTAAAATTGGTATAATTTTTATATTTATAATTTTTATTAAAAAAATGTATCAAATTTTATAATTTAATATTATCTTTCGTATGACACCAATATTGGATATGTAAAAATAAAAAGAATTTCAAATATATGACAGATGGGGGTTTTAGGCTCAAAACATTTTTTAAATATATTAAAACTTTAAAATTAAGATCTCATGATTGTATTGCGTAATTTCATCTTGTAATTAGTGGACAATTTACTTATTGGCTAAAAGTGTCAACAAGGCACATTAAGTTTTAAAACATTTATTTAAAAACAATTACTCAAATTGAATCAACAAAACAACTCAGTTAAAACTTTTTTTTTAAATCAGAAAACGTAAAGGAAGCTAACAAGCCAAGAGAAAACAGAAGCTACATTTTTCGGACCCGCAACTTATAACAACTTTTTTAAAATTGACGTAACTTTTTATATTTATAATTTGATTTTTACAAAAATTGTATCAAAATTTAAAATTTATTATTATCTTTCGTATGACACCAATATTGCACATGTAAAAATAAAAAGGATTTTGAATATGGAATAGTTGGAGGTTTTTAGCCTCAAAACTTTTTTTAAAATAGATTCAAACTTTATAATTAAGATCTCATGATTGTATAACGTAATTCGTGTTGCAATTAGGCACATTAAGTTCTAAAACATTTATTCAAAGAATTTTATCAATCCGGGACCTAAAAGATAAACAAATTATCAACTCGGGACATAAAAGATTAAATATATCGGTATATGACGCGAATGATGGAAAACTATCAATCTAGGAGCCAAATAATTGAAAACTATCAATATAGGACTTAAATTGTTATGATTTTTTTAAAAAAAAAATTAAAAATGATTTTAAATAAAATAAGTTATAAGAATTTTTAAAAAGAGAATTTTTTTAATGTCCATGGTATTTTTTCATTTCTTCTGACTTGCTAGCGTACGTCCTTTGTGTCTTCTAATTTTTAAGAGATAAAGTCATTAACTGAGCATTTTTGTGATTCGATTTGAGTTGTTTTTAAATAAATATTTTAGAACTTAATGTACCTTATTGACACTTTGAGCCAATAAATAAAATGTCCCCTAATTGCAACATTGTCAAAATTCTTTTTACTTTTACATATACAATATTGGTATCATATGAAAAATAAAAAAACCATGAATTTTAATTTTTATATATATAAAAATAGGATTACAAATAAAAAAGTTATATCAATTCGGAACCTAAAACCTAAAAGTCGGAACAAAATTGAAAATCCAAAACAAGTAGAACTGTAGAACTACTAACAAAATCTAATATTCGAATTAGATCAACACCATATATATTGATACTCACCACAAATAACCGACCTGAGGCCATTGCAACTTTGGTAAATTACAGATCGTATATTCATGAAGTAAGGATCGATGACCACTTGACGTAAAATCTAATAGTTGATTACAATCACCTCTATTAAATATTGACACAATCCCTTTAAATAAGGGTGTGAAGATTCTAATTTCATTTCATTAGTATAAGAATGTGTAAAAGAAATGAGAAATTTGAAACTAAATTGGGAAGAAAACCCTTACTCAATAAGATGGAAGCGTTATAGTAAGTAGGGTGAGCAAAAAGAATTACTACTCTCTAATGACATAGAAAGTGAAATGGGAGACGGCATATATAATCGTATGACTAGGAAAACATAACTCTTTAAAAATTCTTTAACTCAATCTAAAGATGAGTGTGTCAGAGATGCGCATGCTGCGTTGGATGTGTGGGCATACTAGAAAGGACCGCATGAGGAATGAGACAATCAGACAAAGGGTGGGAGTAGCACCTATTGAAGATAAGATGCGGGAGTCGCGCCTACGGTGGTTTGATCATGTGCATAGAAGACCGAGTGATGCACCTGTCAGACGAGTTGAGATGTGTGGAGAAGAGGCAGGGAAGAGAGGGAGAGGAAGGCCCAAACAGACGTGGGTTAGGGGAGTCAGAAGTGATATGCTTCTTCTTGGATTGGATGAGGGTATGACTTTGGAGAAAGCAAAATGGAGGGCGGGTATTCGTGTGGAGGAGTGATCTTGTATCATCTTTTCCCCTCTTTTTTTTTCTTTTTTTTTCTTTTTCTTTTATGTTTTTATCCTTATATATAAATATTACTTTATCCTTTTTACTTTATTCTTTCTCTTTTATATTATCTTTTTTTATAATAGCTTATCTTTTTTATCTTTATTTTCTTTCTTTTCCTTTGGTGATATCATGTATCGATTCATGTTAGCCGACCCCAATATCGTTTGGGACTAAGGCTTGGATGTTGTACCAAACAAAAATGAAAGTGGAATATATACGAGAACACAAATCTTTTAATCACCCCAAATCATTTCAATAAAATTGTGTAATTTTTTCAATAACTTTAAAATCATTCCTAAATTTGGGAAAAAGAGTGAAACATCATAACATGAAAGTAGGAAAAATTTAAATAGCAAGACTGCATGTGTTAAAATTTGCTAAATACGTACACCTTTGTTTTAATGCCATCTCAAATTTATGTTCACCTTTAATATCTAATTAAGAATATTTTCAATTTGAATAAATTTCTTGATCTCATTTGTGAAAGAAATAATTATTTTTTACTACATTGTATAAATTAGGGGGAAATAATTTAAATATCCCAAACTTTAAATGAGTGTAAGATCAATACCCTAAATTTGAACATGTTATATACATACCCCAAACTTAATATAAAAAGTTTTGTTATCACCATGACCATATATTTGTTAACAATTATATCTTGACACTAAAAATGTTGTTTAGGAGCTAGATAAATTAGCTAGACTATGTATAAATGTAATTTTTTACTCATGGGTGTAACTTTAATATAACAATATTTGTTCATGAAAATTGAGATCATTTTTTCATTTATGAAAATGGAACTTTTGCTTTTTTATTTTTCATTCACATGTTTGACATGTTTATGTTTTGAATAGAGTGTATTTTTTTTTGAATATGG
Organism: Cuscuta epithymum; assembly: GCA_945859915.1. Classification (NCBI taxonomy): domain Eukaryota; kingdom Viridiplantae; phylum Streptophyta; class Magnoliopsida; order Solanales; family Convolvulaceae; genus Cuscuta; species Cuscuta epithymum. The sequence continues at coordinate 2,876,416 of CAMAPF010000040.1, forward strand.
GACGTGTCAAACTTTAATATATGTAAATAAGCTAGACTGTGTATAAATATAATTCTTTTACTCACAGAGTTTATTTGTCAAACATAGACTGCTTTTAGAGAAAAACAATGTAATTCTTATACTCAAACTTTAATAATAAAAAAACACGCTCTATGTTTGACACGTCCCACATCTCGCTTATTTGTCATTTCGAAGTTTGTCATGTTTATATTTCGATCATAGCTACCTCTTGATGTCATGACAATCTTTTTATAGATTTATTCATCTGACATTTTAGATATAAAAAAATTGCCTATGAAAAGTCTAAAGCATGCAATGCAACTGCTCTTTGTTCAATGACACTTTTTTCATTTAAATAAGATCATATTACGCCCTCAATACCTCAACCTAATGAAAAATAAATCGATTGCTACCGATCATAATAGGCAGCCTATTGCCGCCGCCATCAATTTTAATCAAATCAGAATGTCACAAAACTATATATTATAAACGATTTTCTTAAAGAAAGGGATCAAAAGAATAATTTTCAAAATTTTAAAACCTAGAAGGGCTAATATCTTCAAATAAATTGATTGCACCCATTTTTAGATAAATAAATTACAAAAATGTGTAGTTAGTTTTGGAAAAACAGTAAGCCGCGGATGAAATTTAAAGGATAAAAATTAAAAATAGGCATTGAGTTTTTTTTTGTTTAGCTAAAGATAGTTTTGAAAAATAATTTATTTGGGTGCAACCGAGAGTTATAAAATAATTTCTCTTTTCATTGAAAAATATAGACCGGAAACATGTTTAGGTAATTAGTTCAAAAATAAGATATCACAAACAAATTGTCATTTAACTGTATTTTTTACCAACTCGCAATTACCATTGGTATAAGAGACCTATACCTACAATAGCATATGCATTACAAACCAATATTATAATCAATTAAATAAGTGATTTTTCATTAAGTAGAATTAAAAAGAAAAATCGTTTTAACCTGTGCACGACACGAGTAGAGATACTAGTAATAATACAAACGTACTTATATGTTAAAGAGAGGAATGATCAGGTCCATCCGGAGGGACGGGAGGTGCCGTCCGAACTTTACTGTTTGGGGTGGTTCTCGGTGGAATTTTTTGATTAAATTTTTTGAGCATAATGCACATTATATGTGCGCAGAATGTGCAGTATGTTTCAAGAATTTATTTGAATGTCTTCCCGATCGAATTTTGAGCTGAAATTTGGTATGGATAAACTAGACTTGATGAGGAATATGCTCAAAAAATTTCATCAAAAAATTCCACCGGGAACCGCCTTAAACAGTAAAGTTCGGACGGAGCCTCCCGTCCCTCCGGATGGACCTGAGCATTTCTGTCTATATCTATATCTATATCTATATCTATATCTATATCTATATCTATATCTATATCTATATCTATATCTATATCTATATCTATATCTATATCTATATCTATATCTATATCTATATCTATATCTATATCTATATCTATATCTATATCTATATCTATATCTATATCTATATCTATATCTATATCTATATATATTATACAATTGGAAGTCTTATTGACACGTGTCATTCTATTATGCACTCTTGTCATGTGTCACTCTTTTAGCTACTCATAGCCACATGTCACTTTCATATACACACATTCTTATACTCCGTATTACTCCGTAATTACTACGTTTATTCTTCATATATTTGGAAAGATAGGTATATTATATATGCTACATACGTTTCATATCTGGATTATTAATTAATGTTCATATATATTTAGAAAGTTAAGCCACAATTATAATTAATGTAATATATTGCCGCTTATAATTTCTTCTGTACTAAATGTACTATAACTCCCAATAACTTATTAATAGTGTACGTTTCATCTTTTTGAAATAGTTTTAATTATTTAAAAGTTATCTTCAAGGTTGAAATTTCCATTTCAAAGTATAGTTTTATCTTAACTTATGTGTGATTTTTTCTTATTCAATATTACGTATGCTATATTAGAACAAAAAAGCCTCTAAATGTGATCATACTAACACCAAAAACTGATATTATTTTACGATTAATTCCTTTTAATTACTATAATTGTATTCAAAATTTACATCATACTGACTACGAGCCCGTTTGGTAATACTAAAATCAGCTAAATCGGCTGATTATGCTAAAATTTATGAAATTATGGTTGAAGTGAATGTATTGGATGATTCTGCTGATTTATCAAAAAAGTATATTTAAAATATAATTATTAGTAAAATAAAGAAAAAACTATACTAAAAATAGCTAAAATGGTTATCTACAGTAACTTCAGCCTATACAGTAAGAAAAGTAACTTCAACCTTGTTTTTTCTTATTATTATACAATTTAGCGCGCGATATCAAAAGTTACGTGTTTGGTTAAAAAGTTGGCTGATATATAGGCCTGAAAAGCCGAAAAACAAAGTCACCAAACGGGCTCTACATAATTTTTTGAGAAATCTTAAACCAATATTGGTGAGGAAGATAGAACTTCAATTGTTTGGCCAACTTTGGTTTTCCATGAGAGATCATAAAAAGTTACTCTCACCATCCCAATTTGATTTGTAAAATCAACATTTTTTGGCCAACTAATGTTAAAGTTAAATCTTCCATATTGATGATTAAATTTTTAATAAATAAAATTTACATATTCAGAAACTACATTAAAATCTTTTCAAAGTTGTAAACTCCAAATTATAATATAACTAAAAATCCACATCCTAATTAAGTGCATAAAATGGAACTGTGTGATCAAGAAAATTAAAGTCATTTTGCAAATCAATTTGAGACGAAGGTATAATGAGTTTTGATATATATTTTCAGCCTAAACTTGGTCTGAGGAGCAAGAAATTTTGATTGGAGATAGAATTTTGAATTTTGATATCTCAATTGGACACCATATGGTCTTTAATATTTCTTACTATTATATATGCAATATCGATGTCATGTGAAAGGTCCTAAATAGTTACAAATTTGATATAGTTTTTATACAAATTGGAGAAAAAATGAAAAAGTTATTACAGATTAAAGAAAAAACATATTTCTTAATCTTCGGGACCCACCTTTGAGTTTGAGAATGGCAAGGCTACTGTGATTCATGACATTTATACGTAAGTCGTCACTTCAAGTGGGGGTTTCTATTAACCACGAATCACCTTAACAGTACTTTGTGAATTATTTTTAACTTAACCCCATTTTCAGAATAATTTATTTAATTAACATTAATTTGGGAAAAAACTTTATTGCATAAACGAACTTTACTTGAACCAAGTTCATGTTTTGTTAATCGAAAATGCTTTAAAAAATTTAATAAAATATATTTATTTTTACATCGAAATGCATATTTTTTATTTCATTATTATTCTGGAAAAAAATGCAAACATTACTTATAATAATTTAACTAATGTTTTACTAAATTTGTATGTAAAAAAAATATGACGAATGTATTTTACTATCCCAAAAAAATATTTGTAAATAAATAGAAGTCTAAACACTGTTTTCATATAGATGGAGACTATTTTAACATTTTGGCATGTCCACCACTACAAATGGTATTTGAGTGCAGAAAAAACTAAGAATAGATTAAATATTTTAAACGACAACTACCATTTCGTACAAAAATATAAAAAAGTAACAATCTCCTAAATATGCTAAACAATCATTACTATTTTCTAATTGCTCTTACTTAACACCCTAATCATTGAAGCACAACAAAATTGCCATTTCCTACAAAACTATAAAAAGCAACAATCTTCTAACTACACTAAAGTATCATTACTATTTTCTAATTACTCTTACTTAACACCCTAAATCATTGAAGCACAACAAAATATTAAAGACTTAGAAGATGTTCCGTTCATTTGGTATGAATTGCTATGAAAATTTTAAAATATGGTCTAATCTGATCTAGATTTTTCTGTTCTCATCTAATATGGATCTGATCTGAATATTCCTAATGTGATTGAGTGTTTATTATGATTAAATTATTACTATTATTGTTAAAGAGAATTTGAATTTGAACCCTATGTGTTTGGTGATATTTGACTGGTATTTGACTTTAGACTCTGTTTGCAAAATCATTAATATATGCACTCAAATTCACTATAAAATCATTTCACTTTGCTCCGTACTCCTTCAAAAATTTTGGGCTAATGGGGTGCACGCATTAATGGTTTTTGAAAACGGTACAAAGTCAAATATCACACAAAACATGGAATGCAAACTCAAAAATCCCCTTTATTATAATTAGCTATAATTATAATCATAATTATCACTGTAATTATAATTATAATTATAATTACAACTATAATTATAATTATAATTATAATTATAATTATAACTATAACTTTAACTATAACTATAACTATAATTATAACTATAATTATAATTATAGATTACATATTTCTTATGATGATAAATAGTCCAAAGATTACAAAATAGTGAATTTTATTTGATTAAGTTTAACCAAAATCAAAGAATGTTATTTAAAAAAATGTTGATGTGTTAGAAATTTCGCAACAAGACTATAATTAATATTTATGAATTTTAAGTTCTTCATTTATAAGGGAAACATAATAATTTTTCAATTCAAAATTAAAGAGTTAATTATTTAACATAAAAATAAATCTTTACTTTTAACTCTCAAATTTTTTTATGGTTTAAATTTCAAAATTTAAATATATAATTTATTTTTGTTTATTTGAAAATTTATGTTATTTATTTAAAGTTAACAAGGGTAAATTTACTCATTTACAGGAATATTTGGGGTACTTTTGCACCTTTTATATGTTCAGGGATATATTTACAGGTCCACATATACTTCAGGGGTATATTTGCACATTTTTCCTTATTTAAAACATCATATACAATGTTGCAAATTATTTTGAATGACAACATTTTCTCTTTTAAACGTACTATGCCATGTGTGGTTAATTACACGTTTTCTGTTTTAGGTGCGATGTTATTGTATCTTCATCTCAAGTTGTCACTTAGCTTCCTTATTAGACATCAAGAAATGTGGTAAAAGAGCTTCTACCTACAACACGAATGAAATTCTCATTCTCAAATACTATCTAGAAGTTTTGATCGAAGAATATTTGTATATTCATATGGACCAAGTATATAAAAATATTTGTAATATTAAGATGGAACACTATGATTAAGAAATTTAAGGCCACAGAAAGCGTAAGAATATTATCATGAGTCACTACTCAGTATTTTTTAGACCTTTGAGACCCTAAGAACCTTTTTTTTAGAGACCCTAAGAACCTTAAGTCCATAGAAAGTGTAAATCATTTCACCCATACAATGTACTTGAGTACTTGACAACAATGCGTGTTTATTTAAAAAAGGTTTATATTGATAAATTTATCCTCAATTTACAAATTTATTCCAGATCTCTTGTGCATCGCACGGGTAGAATACTAGTACAAATCCAAATGAGATCATTAAGGTCTGATAAGATATACGAAGTATAAATGAAGTAGTTACAAATCTTGTGATATATCAGACGTAGAAGATTTCACTTTTGAGAGTTTAAGACGATCGTATCAATAGGATGATCCAAATCAAAGGATTCCAGTTATGATGGATATAAAACTTCATTACCTACAACTTTGATGAAGAAGTTATAGTCAAAGTCCCAGGGCCGTCTCTAGGACTTTTGATGCCCCAGACAAAGAATGACCAATGAGATCAAATAGATATTTAAAATTAATAATGAAATTTAACTTGAAGTAATCAGAAAATTATAACCCCATATATATAAAATAACAACAACAACAACAATAATAATAATAATAACAATAATAATAATAATAATAGTAAATACTACTACAATACCCTCGTCCCCCTAAGATTGAGACAAAAGAGAGTGATGCGGTTTTTAGAAAAGTAGTGTTATGTGCTTGATATTGAATTGATAAGCGTGAATACAGTAAGAATAAATTAGAGTCACTCAAATTGTATCAAATATGGTATGAGACAAAATTTAATGGGACATACATGAAATAAAAAATGGGACAAATATAGTGGGACGGAGGAGTACAAAATAATAATTTAGCACTTATTAGTTATACTAGCAGGTACTCACGCAAGGCGCGAAAGCTTGTGCCCAATTTAAGTAATGCTTTTCTTCATAAAATAGTTATCACATGCGAGATTGTTATGAGTTTTTTAAATACTTTCCGAAATGTCCTATTTTTCATAATTTGTTAGGTCAATTATTGTTGGGGATAGGGGTGGGCAAAAATACCGAACCGGCATGGAACCGAACCGGACCGGTAGGGTACTGGACCGATAAACGGATCCCATTTTTTTTATCCTGAATCGGACCGTACCGGTTCCAAACAATGCCATCCGTCTGTCCCAAATTTGTACCGGCCGATAAAATGAGAAACGGTACCGGACATAATCGGACCGAAGTATATTTAAATTTGTACTACTATAATTTATCTGAAATTTATTAATTACTCCATCCGTCTCAAATTGTTTTCAAATTCAACATTTTTTGGTCAATCAATATTAATGTTAAGTCCTCCCTATTGATAATTAATACAATTTTTAATAATTAAAATTAACACATATATTTAAAAAACCACATTAAAATGTATTTGGATGATGGTTGAACTTTAATATTTCTCCTAAACACTTGGAAAAAGTGACATTGTTTGGTATTGGTATGATATGGTACCGTTCCATTTGAAAGTGGAACCGTACCGAGCGGTTTAGATCTAAGACCGAACCGTTTCAATAGTCACGGTACGGGTACGAGTTCTGCAAAGCATTGAACCGGACCGTGCCCTCCCCTATTTGGGGCAGATTTTGTTTGCAGGAAAAACAATATCTAAGAAATAAAACCAAAATATTTTAGATAGATTAGTTACTTGGATAGATAGTATAAATTCAAGAAGCTTTTAGCGTACTTATATTATAAGGGCCCACCAACATATAAATATTTTTTTTTTTATCAAAACCAATATAATTCCTACCCTCCAAATTCTATGAACCAAGCAAATTCTAAATATTTTATAGACTTAAAAGTGCTTTAGCTTGAAAACATTTTTGAAAGCAATTTGGAATTCACAATTCATTTGACACTTACAAAGAGAGATGATGTAGTGAGGGAGGGGGAAGGTGTGATTCGTGTGAATAAATTAACTTAGACTGCCGTGAGATTAACTTGTCGAAGATATAACGGTAGAAGAAATTTGACACCCTAAGGGTAGAAAAGAGAATAGAGAGAATGCAGTCCATGTTTTAAAAAACAATGTACATACTCCCATGCACAAGCTAGCATGACACAAATCAAGCGTATTAACCATGATTGAAGATTATAATGTTGTTAGACTACAAGTTTGTAAATATCATTTTAAAAGAACAAGTTTAAAACTAAGTTTGATAAACAAATAACACACATATTATACGCATATGTACACGTTCTATACATACTACAAATGTATATTAATTTAAGAAGTACTAATAACTCACTAAGTAAATAATACACCTAAATAATACGGAGTAAAGTAAAGCTGCCAAGTGCCACAAGTCTATAAACACACAATTACTCTAGTGGAATACACATATCTATCAAATTAGAATTTAATCTACACTCCTTATGTCGTTTCAGCGTTTTCCTGCATTATAGTTGGCCGCACATGTACTGGAAGCTTGATGCATGGTAGTACTAGAAAACGAAAAAATGATGCCCCTCCTAAACTTGGTGCCCTAGGCAATAGCCTAGGTGCCTGGCCCCCAAAGCCGGCACTGCAAAGTCCGAAGGATTAAAAAGATACGTTTAACGAAGAATTCTTTTTTGAGCATGAACCTTATTTGATTACATATATAATATAAAACTATTTTTTTTAATTTCAAGGTGGGCCTAGGCCCCACCAAGCCTAAGGTCATATCCGCCCATGAGTAAGCGTAAAATATAAATTTAACTTGTTTGAGAGCGTTTAAAAAGGAGGTTAGTAAAGCAAGTCTTTTTCATACAAACTGACAAGAATATCCTTATAGTTTTTTTTAAACAGAATATCCTTATAGTTAAAGCTAATGATGCATTAAATGTATAATAGTTGTGATTTCATGAAGCTGCATTAGTATTCTTCTTTCTCACAAAGCTATTGGTTCCCATCTCAAAAGTCAATCTCTTCGCCTGCTAAGTAGGATTGTATACGAATCAAATAATGTATACTTAGTTCGGTATTCAAATTCATATAAGACAATTCAAATTTGAAAAATTCAAATACAATTACAAATAAAAATATTAAATATGACTTGAATTGTTATCAAATATAAATAAGAATATCAACATATATTCGATTCGAATGTTAATCAGTTATATTCGGTTAATAATATTTTAATAATAGTTATTATAGCATAATAACACATTAATAGTAATAATAATAATAATAATAATAATAATAATAACACCATGATAACTTTTAAAAACTAAAGCTATACCCTCAAAGTGTAGTTCATATTTACATTCACGTATACACACATTTGAAGCCCATTTATAATAAATAAGGTTGTAAACCAGTCGGTATATGTGCATGTGTATAATATAAACCACATATATAATGTTTTTTAATCAATAATGCCAAATATCAAACATAAAATCAGAGTTATTTTATTTCGATACAATTATCAACTTATTTTCACATTATAGTTACAATTTCTAATATGTCTTTGTTAGTCTTTATTTCAAACACTTTGAAATAGATTTATGTATATCAATCATAAAATTAGTTCACTTTAGTATATTGTGCAAAACGTAAAAATGCATTGATTTCCTTAAATTTTAAAGAGAAATATAATGTCACAAATTAAATTTAAAACACACATAATAGGTATAACATAAACACACACAGGAAAACCCGTTTTAGAGTAAAATTTGATTAATATTTAACTTATGATCAAATCGATTTGATATTCGTATATAATTCATTAACTATTTGTATTGTTAAATGAATACGAATACAAATTGAAATAAATATTCATTTCATATTTGAATTCATATTTGAAAAATTAAACAAATACGAATACAAACCGTGAAACAAATTTTAAGCATTTACTTAAAATTGATCGCAAATCAAAATATATGAGAATATAAGATTCAATCTCTACATATGAATCCTTTAATTCTTCACTTGGAATTTGAAATATATATATATATATATATATATATATATATATATATATATATATAATTAAAGAGTTTAATTTGAAATTAAATCTTTAATTCTTCAAATATTTGAACGTTCTTCAAATCTTTGTTCTTCTGATCTTCAAATCTTCGAACCTTTGTTCTTCGAATATTCAAATCTTCAAAACTTCGTTATCAATATATATTCAAATCTTCAAAGCTTGGTTCTTTGAAGCTTTGAATGTTCTAAAATACAGAATACAGCTTGAAGGGCTTCTAGGTTTCAAGTAGTTTGATTTTCAACAAAAGAAATGTTTTATGGTTTGATCTTCTATTAAAGGGCTTTCCTAGATATATGACTTGATCTTCAATTGAATCTTGATTATTCAATCATCATATGAATATCTTCAAATCTTCAAATATTCGTTCTTCAACGAATCTCTTAAGTCTTGTGCTTCAGATCTTCTAATCTTCAAGCTTCAATTCGCTCTTCAGATCTTCAAACATTTTCAACTGATGGACTTATTTTTATCAAGAATGGACGAAATCACAATGGATTATTTGTATATTGTTCATAAAATTAGTGGCTTGATCTTTTCCTCTTCTTTGGAATTCTTCAGAGACTCTCGGGATTTTTCAGAGCTTTTTAGCAGCATATAAGTTCTCTCCTTCATTCCTCTCAATTGAGACCCTTATTTATAGGTGTATATTGAATGAGATATGCTTTAGGGTTTAAAAATTTCGTTCATTTCCTCAGGGCTCCAACCGATTTTTTTTTTGCTTGCATTTAAATAGCTAGACAACTTTCTTAACAAGTTTATAACTATTATTCATGCATATATACGGATTTCTTAACTAGATTCATTGCCCACTTCGATTCGATCCGATTTGTTTACAAACTCTACTGCCGAGATTGTTTTCTTACTTGAGATACAGTCTCTTCCCCATTACAAAACGGTTAAGCAAGTTCGATCAATTAATATGATTAATATTCCAACGTTCACATTTATCATTAGTTTTTTTTAAACAAAAATTATAGAAGAAGCTGAAATTGTTTATTTGCTAATAAATCTATATTCACCTTTCAAAATTTTCCAATAATAAATACTCGGTATCTCAGAGTCTCAGAACAGAAAAATAAAATTGAGAAGGGTAGTGGAATATGAAATAGGAAAAATTGACAAGAATAATCCCACCTTTCACTGGTCTTCTCATAATAATCTCACCTTTAAATAATCCCACATTTGCACCTCATCTTCTTTCATTGGACCGTAACCATGTTTTTACTCTTTCTTTGAAAATTATAAAAATAATCTCACCTTTCACTTTTTAATTATATCCTTATAAATGTGAGATTATTTATATAAGATTTTTAAAAAAAGGTAAAAAACTTGGTCAGGGTCCAATGAAAGAAGATGAGGTGCAAAAGTTGAATTATTTTGAGATTATTTAAAGGTGGGAATATTATGAGAAGACCAGTGAAAGGTGAAATTATTCTTGTCAATTTTTCCTATGAAATATTGAACAAAAATAGGAGGATGTACTATGAACAAAATCTATTCTGTGAAAGAATAAGTCCTTATTTTAAATGTGACACCATTTTAGTATTTTATAGGAGGATGTCCATTTTTTATAGGAGGATGGAATATAAAATATTCACATTTTTTTAAATGTGATCCTATTTTCGTATTTTTATCTTTAATTTTCATTTAATAGTATTTGACAAAATCTTAACAATAAAGTGAATAAACAAAAGAAAGGCGTTATACCACCTAAACAATATATTATGTGCATCACCTAAAGAAGTTCTTAATTTGACTTTCACGGAGCTCAAAGAAATCATATTTTTACTTCCACAAATGCCCTTTTTATAAAGGTAAATGTTACTGTGGCGTTTATTCTTTTGGCACTGTTTGAAAATGTTATGTTGCCTGATAATATTCAATTTACCAGATAAGAATATATAGCCAGGCATGGAGCCGGGCCGGGTCGGGCCTAGGCCCGGTCGGGCCTTTTGTGGTTGGGGGAAGGCCCGGTCGGGCCTTTTGTGGTTGGGGGAAGGCCCGGGACCGGCCGGGTTGCCAACGGGTCCGGGTTGGGCCTCGGGCCTCTTTATATATGTATTTTTTTTTTTGCTTTTTCTAATTAAACCCCAACCCCCCCCCCTCACCCCCACCTCCCCCCCAAATCAGCCCAAAATACCCAGCCCAACCCGGAAAGTTAAAAAAAAATTAAAAAAAAAGAATAAAGCCCGAACCGGGCCCGGAACCGGCCGGGCCGGTTCCATATATCCCAGACCCGTACCCGCCCCGGTTACCCCCCCAAACCGGGCCTAGACCCGGAACCGGTACCCGGTTCCCGGGCCGGGCCCGCACAGTACCAGGCCGGGCCAGTTCGGGCCGGGTGGCCCGAACCGGGTCCAAGCCTATATATAGCTTTAGTTAAGGACGTCTAAAAATGAGTAAAATAACTTCAAATAGAGACAACCGGTGTATGAGTGTATCGCCCTGTCATATTGGTTAAACAATTAAAAGTGTAATAATTGTTATTCCTATTTAAAGATGTTATACCACAATTTGCACGAGTTCAAATATAATTTGTTACATAAAGCATCTATAACACTAAATAAAAGAACTAAAGAAAATCATTTAATCAACCTCCTCAAACATATGTTGTGGTTCCCATGTCGGCATTTAGAGTGATTTGTGATGATCCGTCTGGCTGCGAAAAAATAAAGCCTTTAGCCAATTATCATTTGCTTTTCTTGGAGAGTTTTAAGAGTATCGATACACTTCTTCAAAGAAGACTTGGCCAGTTCATTTTTTTCGATTTCAGTTGCTTGAAAAAGCTCGGGGCCAAATCCGGTTTCACACAGCCCCGTCACTGGAGCAGCAGAAGCTACCAGCAGATCTGTTATTTCCACAAGACACTCTGCCGCAGCTATATGCACCTGAGTTTGTGCACGCCAAAAATGAGTGAGGTCTCAAGGAAGTATACAATAATGTGAAATGCAAGTTAGATGGAGTTATATCCTTAAAGATAGGTTGGCAAAGATGGAAATTATCACTTTATTAACTTTCATAGAAAAGTCATTCACAGAATCACAGTATATGCTAAGTGTAACAAGGACTTATTAAAATATACGTAGTATTTGCAATTAAAAGGATTTGATATTAATGCTTTTTATGTACTGGAATGACGGTTTCTATCACAGTATATGCTAAGTGTAACAAGGATTTATAATAATTTCAACTTTCATATCCTACTTTGATGGAAAACTTATCTTTCGGATCTTGAATCTATGAAACTCCAAGTTAAATTTAGAGCTGAAAACAGACAAAAAATACAATAAAAGAACTCATTTAGGATCAAATCTTAAGAAGACACTTCATTGAACTGCTCCTTTATCATCATCATTTGGTCCCGATCATTGATGGATCCGAGAATTTGCATTGCGAGGAGAAATTATCATTACTCGTACTTTTAGTAGGCGGATTTCTTGAGTTTTTTTTTGACATTTACATTAAACAGGTATACATATTAGTGTTTTCAACAAAAATTGGGACTGAGAGGTGGGCTGCTGCCACCTCAGTCCCATTGGCTCCGTCCCTCAGCTGCTCCCAACTACATAAAGTGTTGGTGGCATGAATTTATAGGGGAACAATGCAACTTGATTTTTCAAGAGCCAGTCTTGGAAATTTAAAACTATAAAAACATAATATCCTCGGATAAAGAGCAGACGAAGAAGACTAGATAGCATACCTGTGCTATTTTTATAGTACGTATACATTCAAGCACTTTGGAAGACGTCTTCATGAAGAGCTGTTATTTAGCATAAGAGTCACTTAGAATAAAAGATTAACAGTGTTTTGATGTGTTGAGGGAAAAACACGAGGTTTATATTACCTCATGAACCAAAGAATTAATGTTTTTTGGAGAAGAATCTTTAGTGCCCGCAATCACAACATGGATCCTTGAACAAAGCTCTTTAATTGATGAGAAAACTGCTATTTTAACTGTCCAAAAACAGCACATTATTGAAAGAGAATAGAATGATTTGTGTGCGAAGAAAAGGGAGAAGAGCATCATTTGGCAGTTACCTATCCATGGAACACTAGCTGAGAATGAAACTAAAAAGACATTGAACAAGTTCTTCTGATGTTCGATGATGTCATCCAAACGTGCTACATGTATGGCAGCAGTAATGCAGTTCACTATTTTTTCACTTCCAGCAGACAAATTTTCCTCATCTTCTGCAAAAAAGGTGATCAAAGCAACAACAAAGGGGGCTTAGCAGTTAACACCACATGGAAATCAAAGCACAGAAAATCCAAATTGAAACTGCGCAAAGCCCTAGCAACACTACAAGGTAAAATAAGGATTTAAATCTGATCCAAGGAACCAAGCCAAACACATATGCTATAATTACTTGTTGAGTATCTATCACACATTAGTTCTTTATTTGATTGAGTGTACTATAGAGGTAGACCTTACCTCCTGGGGATCATGTTAGGGTGAGATAAACCCAATTTAACATAGTATCAGAGCCTGGTCCACGATTTGTGTATGTTGGATGCTCACCCACTTGATGGTTTAGGTATCCTTTTTAGGATTGGTATGGACTCATTTAACCAGCCTTAGGATTGGTTTGGACCCATTTAACTAGCCATTAACTAGCCCAGCCCAGCTTGATCATGGGGGCATGTGCTGAGCATCCCACATTTACAAGGTTTGAGCCTAAGAATTCGAGGCAAACCCCACCTATTGAAGTTCCTTTGGGGGTGAGTTGGGACAAATTTAACACGGTAAGTAGAAAATGCAAGAAGCCCGATGGCCAATGCATTGAAATAAGATTACCATTGGCACAAAGGTTTTATTTTCGCAAATTGGGCTATTAGAAGATATTTGCAGCCCCTATTAGAGGCCCCTACATTTACTAGAAGACAAGAACCTTCATAAGTTGGTTTAGGGCCTCTTTAAAATGGAAACAAAACTTAACCTAGTGGCTGAATTGAATACCTGCTTTAGCATCACCAGTTGAAGTGGAGCAGCACATTTCAGACAACAATGGGAAAACTTTGCTGAAGAAGTCCGGATTATTGAAGGCCTTAATAACCTAAAATATTTATACATGATGAAAAGGCGTCAAATGAGAAAAACAGAGTGACAGAAACTCTTAAGTTAAGTTAATATACAACAAACCAGAAACCCGTACTGAGTTAATTTATAAACAGATATAACATCATCATAAGGGGATGCACTAAACTTCATTAAATGTCAAAGATATGGGCTAATGCAGTTAATTTTTTATATATGTGTATTAAGATCAGGTGGGTGGTTTCTCGTCAGCACAAGTGAGTAGAAGAGATTATATGTGTAGAAAATGAGAGCAACATGAAGAAAGATATGTGATCCTCTCTATCAGGTTATCAAGGAATACATGACAAGACAAAGACAATAAGTGGCAAGTGGGTGTACATGAATCTGTTCAAGATATGCTATGCATAATTGAACACTCCATATAATATACTCCCTCCGTCCCCTTTTAAATGTCCCATTTTACCATATTGGGATGTCCATATTTAATTGTCCCATACCTTATTTGGTAAAGTTTGTGTGGCTCAAAATCATTCTTACTTTATTCTTACTTTATTCTTACTTTATCAATTAATATCAACCACACAAACCCATTTTTCTTAAAACTCGTGTCACCCTCTTCTGGGACATTTAAAAGGGGACGGAGGGAGTAAGTATTATACTTAACAATACCCCCTTGGCAGTTGGCACAGTACTTTGGGTGTTCACACATGCAAAAAAAACAGTAGTTTACAAGTATGTTTTGGAAACTTTTTCAAGTTACAATCTTAGGGAAGTCTAGGTGGTAGGGCTTGCTTAGTTCAATAGATTTGACTAGGATTAGGCTGACACACCCCTAAATATCCTATTAAGATTACTTTTGACATACTTCGAAGATCGTTCATGAGAACCACTCCCAAACATTTACACCGGAGTGTTATTGCCATCTTGAATTATAGAAGCTCGTTCGTTGTAAAAAAAATCAAGCATTTATCCTTGCCTTGGACTGTGATGTAATTACAACAACATGTCAACAACAACAACAAGATTACCCGTGCCACAAAGGCTCCCACCTACGGTGGGGTAGGGGGGTCGGATGTACACAGCCTAACCCTGTACTAAAGCGCAGGAATACTGTTTCAGGATGACCCTCGATGAAAATCGCGTCGAAAATTGCATGGACTGACCGTTGCTTTATTCCATCATATTCCCAAGCCAAAAATAGTGAGTCTTTGGCTCCATTGGAAATGATGGAAGAGGACTGTGTGATGTAATTCTAAACTTATAATTAAATTGTTATAAAAATGCCCCCATTGTGTTTGTAATCTGAGTAGTTTTTGCATCTGCCATTTTTTGGGAAGTATTGCTACACCTACAATATTTTTCTTCACTACATATTGACAATATTGTTTTTCTCTGTTGTACACCCTAAGTATTTAAATCCAGTATTCAAATTTCTTCAAAGCTGGCGGGGTTTACCTGCTCAAGACAGTCAAAGGCAGCTTCACAATACTTGCGTGTTTTTTTAGTGCATGCAGAAGACATTAGATCCAAAATGGCATTTGGGGACTCGGTATTGGCAGCAGAAATTGCTTCATGGCATGATTTACAAAGAGAAGATAATGCATACAGTAAGGCCTCTTTTCCCTGCCATGAAATGCAAACACCTCATAAGCTTGATCAGGAGAAATTAAATGCCTTCAAAATAGTTAGGACCATCCATAGTAACATCAGAAGCATGTAAACTATTGAAAAAGAAAATACTAGATGGATATCTTTTAAGGAGAAGCATAAAAAAATTGGTATACAAATATTCCACATTCCCATACGCTTTCCATTGGGTTCTCTGATTGATTATTGGCTAATCATCATTCCTTCTTAAAAACCTTGACAGTCTACCCCCACCCAAAAACAAAACAAAAAGTAAAAATTAATGGTGACAGCACTTCATGGAAAAGAGGATGGTACTGGAGATGATTTCTTATAATGGAGAGACATCTTTGTAGACAAAGCATGATTGTCATGTCATCAAAACAGGAGATACCACATGATGTTCAAGGAAAGAAACTCTATGGCCAATAACAATCGTTTACTTTAATAAATTGATTTTGAAGATATAACTGAAAACAATGCAGACTAACTTACATATTAAAGTGAGGAACAAATTTATCATAGAACTATAGAAGTTATCTGAGAACTTAATAAATATTAATGGAATTACCCATCGGGTGAATCATTTGAAATACTAAAAACAAAATCCTATCTCTTTAAATGTGAAAAAATAACATCACCAATTAGAAAGAAAAAACTCAATTGTAACACAGTTCACATAAATTACTAATCAGAGGGGAAAATCAACTTGTTCTAATGAATAGGGATGTTGTTTTTTGGACTTATTTCAGTCCCACAACAGACCAAACCAGACTTAAACAGACCAGACCAGACTAGGCTTCAACAATTATAAAATATACAGAGACCAGACATTTACCTGGCCAGACCAGAAAATTTCAGTCCAATTAAAAACATCCTAACTAGGTAGCACAAGCATCTTACTTCCCATAAACGGCCAGGAATTTCCCTCATTAAAGGTGTGAGCAACAATTATAAAATATAAGAGACCAGACATTTACCAGGTCAAACCAGAAAATTTAAGTCCAATTAAAAACATCCTAACTAGGTAGCACAAGCATCTTACTTCCCATAAACGGCCAGGAATTTCCTTCATTAAAGGTGTGAGCAACATATGATGATGTGAAGACACTGAATCACCAAGGACTTCACAGAGCTTCTTTATTGCATGGGCAGCCTGCATCGAGAGCAGTATACCAAGGCATTATTGAAACGGAACAGAACAAAATTTAAGGAAACTAAAATCGCAAATACCTTGCGTTTACTTGACCATGAAGATGACATGAGGCCTTCATTGATGAGATTAACAATTTCACTCAAGTAGAGCTGCAGTGTTATCCGCTCACTATTCATATTCTCTTCCCACATTTCTTCATATAAATCGGAAACTATCTTATCATCCTCAAATCTACAGAAAATTTCACAAAACAAACTTACAAATTTGTCAATTTATCATAGCATCAAAACTGTACAAGTAGGTAATTCGGACTAGAAAATAGGATGGAGGAGCTAAAAATCACAGTATCATACTGCACTTCTGATCAGCGATAGGCAACATAACTAGCCGAAGCAAACCGTGTTACACACAGAAAAATGTATTAGCATATCATGTTTTACAGAATACAAAGTAATTTAAAGGAGCTATTTAATTTTTTGAACAAAGTTAGATCCATACATTTAAAATATCATTATATCATCATTTTTTACACTTCAAGAAGTACTGCAATGCCAATCTGAATCACATTTAATTGTATTACTCTAAGCAGAAGAAATAAAATATACCCTTGAACTATATGTCACAAAGAACAAATATAGCCTTCAACTTTTTTGGAACAATTAATGGTATCCGGGGAATAAGCACCGGTTAACTCTGTGCCAGCAGCCACGGTAATAAAAAAGATGCAAGCGTTATTCGGAATGATTGGGAAGGTGAGAGGATCCTTTATGATCAAGAGGATGAACATAAAAGTAGTTCTTTCTTATTGGTTTCTCACCGGGGCTGCTTCTGTTGTAGCTGGTACTTCCCAACTTTTTCTATCTACACTTAAAAGTAGGGCTAGTGTCATAAATTGTAAAGTTGAAACAAATATACCCTTGAACTATATATGAGAGAATGCATATACCCCTCAACTACATATGCGAGAACATATATACCCCTCAACTATGTGCACATAAGGGTATATTTGTTCTATCTTTACAGTTTTTGTGTTTAATTGTTCCAAACAAAAATTGAGGGTATATTTGTATCTTCTTCTCCCTATTTCTATATTACCAAACTTACAATGACACGTTATAGAATAGAATAGTAGAATACTAGTTCTCAATCAAAAGGTACGAAAAATAGTTCAGCTTGGAAGTTAGTAAGTTACTGCGGTCATGGAGTATAAACGGCTCAAAAATACACCTTTTAGTTTCCTTCTACAATGCTGCTATTCTTCATTTCATAAGCCTCCTAGATTAGACTTAATATTACCTCAAAGGAAAAGAGGTGGATATCTTATTGAGGATACACCAAAATACACCTTTGGTGTATGCGCTGAAATATAATCTCATGGGTGAGCCACTCAAGTAAGAAATGCTGTTTTTATACGGCAGCATACTACCAATACATAAATATATAGCATGCATACTTCATCATTGCAAGGAGGGGATCAAGGTCATCAACAATCATATAGAGATGGGCTGGAAGAGGAAAGGGTGAACCTCTAAAAAATTACAATGATGAAATAAGTAAAACAACATTTTAAAGAAACAGATACAA
This sequence comes from Cuscuta epithymum, assembly GCA_945859915.1. Classification (NCBI taxonomy): domain Eukaryota; kingdom Viridiplantae; phylum Streptophyta; class Magnoliopsida; order Solanales; family Convolvulaceae; genus Cuscuta; species Cuscuta epithymum. The sequence goes on from CAMAPF010000040.1 coordinate 2,895,049, forward strand.
TGTTTTCTAATACAAGGAAATTGATAATTTAAACCATAAGTGGGATATTGAATTTGACCTCGAGATGAAAATAACAGGCACAGTTATGGCACTATATCTACTCAAAATATCAGGAGCATTGGATGAGTAGCTTTTCAAAAGAATGGCACATGAAATCTGAGCGTTTCGTTCACCATTTTGCATAGAGGCAGTATCCTCAATTAACTTCTGAGCCAGAGTAGGAGATGAATATTTCAGAACTTTTGCACAAGCATTTGCATATGCACGTTTCGCAATAGCACTTTTTTCATCATTAACCACTTGTAATAGCAGCTTCAGTAACATGGCAATAAATGGCTTGATATCAGTACCAACTTTTTCAACCAATGAACTTAAGAAGTTAGCTACACCAACCCTGCAAATAAAGTGAATGTTTATTAGGGATACTATGTAACCACATGGGGCTCAGTCCATCATAACAATGGCTAGTCATAGCATTCAAGTATTCAACACTCCTCCAGGAGGGAGCAAATAAGCCATAGCATCAAATCTTGTTACACATATACTCAACTCTTGGACCATAGAGAAATTTTAAATGGTTGCTATTTGATCTGCTGAGTTGATAATACCGCTCAGTTTCAGATGTTGTATAGGTCCAGCTGGTGGCAAATATAGTAATAAATTAGACTTTATTGTATTGATGTGCCTCAAAGTATCAAATTAAGAAATGCCCAACAATATGTAAAACTAGGGTTAGTCATAGCACATAGCACTTCCCTTAAGAGTGAGATTATAAGCCATAAGAGTCAATACTGTTAAAATATGCTTCATTCTTGGACCCTGCAGAGACTTAGAGTTTCTGTGAATTGAATTGATTGACTGAGTTGATAAAACTGCTCAACTTTAGGTTTTTGTATACGTTCAGCCAGTGGCGAATGACACCGCTTGTCAGTAAGGTGGAAGCAGAACAAAAGAAACTATGAAAAGAACTACTGCAAGTGTGTTATTTAGCATAGTTCTTGATTGATTATTTGGTTCAAATGTTAAGAAATATAGGCATTGGGGGATAGCCAAAAACTCTAAAGGCGACCTAGATAGAAAGTTGAGAACCATAGGCAGACAGCTTACAGCTTAAGTGAAATGCATTTTCTCAACACAAGGATATTAGGATGACATAATTACCTAGCACATGAAACTTGATACTGATATCTGGAACTTTTACTAGACTGGAACAACTACATAGGAATCAAATACCAACTTCAAACTTAAAATTTGGTGTCCACTCAAACATCCTCAACTTGAAATTTTCAAACTTTAACTTCAACTTCGAAGTTTGGAGTTCACTTTCAACTTCAACTTTAAGTCTTTAACTAGATAAGTTAACTCTGGAAATTACTCTCAACAACTTTTAACTGAAGATAAAATTCTACAAATACATTTAAAATTGTGAAAACTGTTGGATTCGCTACTATTGTGTGGCTGAGTATGTACACATTTTAGGGAGAGTTTTTTTAGCTTAAGTTCATGTACAGTTTCTAGGAAAAGTTGCTTTTCACAGCGCCTTGCCAGACTAGTAACGGTGAACATTACATGCTCCGAAAATGAAAAAAGCCAGGTGTCCCCGGCTTTTGGGAGCAATTCTGGATATTTTGGTGTAAAGATGGATTGCTTCTTCACTGGAACAGTATTTCTGGTTGCCAACAAACTTAAGTTGTACTGAATGGTTGCAAAAATATCAAAAGCAAATATTAGACGTTTATGACAGATTCTAGCCACAGAAACATGAATGTGATACGATGATGAGTTATGGTCTTATGGATATTGAACAGGTCCAGTAAATGGGAAGTAACACCACCCTCAGTAAGGAGGGAGAAATTATTGACCGCATCAGTCTGGCACTGCCACACAGATAAGAAAATGACAGACAGTTGAGGTTTGTGCTTTCCAGAGCCCTACACCTGGTAACTATAGCTTTGTACACATGGCTGTCCAAGAAACAAGAAGTTCCTTAAATGGAACAACTACATCCCATACATTCTCATCGCCAAAGTCGTGATCGTAACGCATCTTGAAGACGAGCATCGGACATTTCTAACATTTGTGATCTTGTTAACAGTTAACTTGCGAAATTTAGTTGACAATTTTAACTCCATAGTATGAAACTCCATGTTTGATTGAACTTTAGTCAGGCAAAGCTTTGATATTTGAATGGAAAAGAAAAAATAGAGATCCCCTTTGATAGAGTATTAATTCTAGAGAGAAGTGAGAGCTAGAGAGAGAAAGTGAGTAATTATATTTCTCAATTTGGAACCCCCCATAATTAGCCCCTTGGGGTCTATTTATAGGTAAAAATGTGGGTTTGGGCCCCTAGCCTTGGGCTTAGGAGGCCCATTTACAATAATCATGCCTTCTTTGGGCGAAATAAGGCCACTAATGGGCTGTGTACAATACTTAGTAAATACAATGAAAAACACATTCTGCCTGGGCGGAGTCCGGACGATGCGGTCCATGGACGATGCGGTCCATGGACGATGCGGTCCATGGACGATGCGGATCCTGGGTTCTGCCCAAGGACCTAGTTGATATCTTCTCTCTTTTGGACGTTGCGCGCCTTTGGACGATGCGGGTGTCCTGCGGGTGTCTTTTGGGCCGTTGAGTATGTGGGCCATGGGGTCCAGGCCCATATACTCTATCAGGAGTCCCCCACTCTCTGAGCTGAGGTGAAGCCGAAGCGAAAGGGAGTACTTGTTCCTCTCTGGTTTGCCGTTGCGTGAGCCTAAGGTGCTCGCTGGCCGAAGAGTCTCTGCTTCGATTTTGGATGAAGCGGTTCCCTTGTTTGATGTAGCTGAAGCGCGCTTGGGAGTTCATAGCCTTGATGCGGGCCGATGCGCTCTCTGTGGAAGTGCTTTTGAAGACGAGGCGATGCGCTTTCTTTTTTGTAGATGATGTGATGAATTCTAGTGGATAAACTGGCATGTTCCATTGCCATTTGTTGGGGCCGAAGAGTTCCCTTATAACTTTTTGGCCGCAGCGATAATCTTGTCTTATGAAGTAGAGATGGTTGATTCTGTCTATGTGGACGATGCGATGCACGCCTTTGTCTTGCTGTGCAGACGAAGCGTTAGATCTCGCATTTTGGGTTTTTGATTTTTGGGCTCTTTGGCCGATGCGATGCGCAATGCGTAGCGCACCCTCTTTGCTTTGAGGCCGTTGCGTTTTCTTTTCTCGTAGCCGATACAGTCCCCCAGTCCCCCACTCCTTTGGCCGAAGAGTATCTGAGGCGCAAGGGAGTCAAGATGTGCCCTAAGCCAATACGACACTTATGAGTTAGTCGTGAGTCCAACCCTTAGGCGAACCTGTCCAAGGTAACCCTGTGGGAGAACCCTTGGACGAAGGCCGCAATGCCAGGGTTATCGTCGACGATACGCGCACAAGCGGAAGTATGGGCCGATGCTTGTTTTGGAGCTTGGTAGTAATTGGGCCGCAGCGGTAATTGGCCGATGCCTTGCTCTCTGTAAGTTTGAGTTGGGCCGTAGCGGGTGGCTCTAGGGCGGAATGCGAAAGGTCAAGCCCTGATTGGTCCTGGGGGGAGGTGGCCGTTGTGGTGGCCAATCGGATTGTGCCACGTGTGGTGACCGTTGGTGGGTGTCTATAAATACCCCCTCATTCCGAAGCCGTCTCCTCATTTGTGCTTTGCTGTTGTCGAATTGCTGCCCAAATCCTTCTAGTGAGAGAAACTCCTCGAGTTGCTTCAAGTGTTCTTCGAGCCTTCAAATCTTCAAAGGTTAGATACTTAAATTTCCTTGTACTTTTCTTCATATTTTGCTCCTTAGGGTGTTAGATCTAGTGTTCTTTAGGAAAGTCACTTTGATCCGAAAACTACCCTTAGGACGTAGCGATAGTTGTTATGCCGTTCCCTGACGGCCGTCGCGTCCCCTCTCCCGTTGACTTAACAGCTTCATTGGACGAGTCTGATTGGCCTTTTGACAAGGACGACGCGTCTCTTCAAGTGGATTTAAACGTAGTGGCAGCTTTTGAGATGGAGATGGAGAATACTGCAGACTACCGTACTTCAGTGGACGAGGAACGTCTAGGAGATGATGCGGGCTCCCAACCCTCTGGTGAGGACGAGGCGAGTTCTGAACCCAAGCTTCGGGGAGACGAAGCGGGTGATGCCTCTTCGGCCGCCATCCCCTGCCCTCCACCTATTTCCGATGTGCCGGGTAAGGCTTCGTCGTCTGGGGCGGCGAAGAGGGCCGTCCGGTGGGGTATCTCAATTGGACTTGACGAATCTTTACATCATAAAGCCGGAGGGCACCCAGAGTGAGTATCAGGTGGCACAGTTGTACGTTGGCCCCTATGGGAAGGTGAGGGCACCGAAGCCGACGGACCATGTTCTTGATCCACCTCCTGGTTACTTCGGAGTGTATCCGATGAGCTTCTCCCAGGGTTTAAGGTTCCCTCTGCATCCATTCGTCGTGGAGTATCTCAACATGATAGATCTTCCACCCGCCTTGTTAACTCCGAACAGCTATTCCCTCATCGTCGGGTTCCTCATCCGATGCGATGAGCTTGGGATTGAGCCGACGACGGCATTGTTCATGAACCTATACCGGATCGGACGGGGCAGCCACGAGAACTGTGCTGGGTATGCAGCCCTCTAGCAGTTGCCGAAGAAGAGATCCTTTACTGACCTCCCGTCGTCCATTCATGGGTGGAAGAGTAAGTTTTGTTTCGTGAAACTGGCCGATGGGGTTTTCTTCCCTTCCCAGGGGCACCACGGCATCTTTAATTTGCACACCCCACCGAGGAGCCCTGAGATTGATGCTCAAGTGGAGGTGTTCCTGAAGGGTGGGCCGCGGAGCGTCAACACTTATATTACTGAGTTTAAGATCGCGGCCCTTGGGATGATGCGCTACTACATACCAGGCGATCCTGATTGTGGTTTGTGGCCGAAGATGTCTGGCTACTTTGAGCAGGCCGATGGTCCACTTATTGGGATCCCGGCCGAGGCCGAAGGTTGACAGCTTTTCTCTTAATCCTTGTGTACTTAGCATTTTTCTTTGCTTCTAACTCTTTTTTTCTTTGGTGTCGTCCTTACAGGTTACGAGATGAGTCGCAAAATGTTTATGGCTCAGGCCAAGAAGCAGGTTGCAAAGGAGTTGGAGGCTGCCCAGCGAGCCGAGGCGTCCAAGGGTTCCGGTGACGGGACCAAATCACAAGCCGACGCGGCGAAGAAGCCGGTGGTGAAGAGGAAGAAGAAGGCCGAGGAGGGTCAGCGCACCTTGGCCGATACTGGTTTGGTGCCGGCTCAAGGGGCCAAGAAGACGAAGCCCAACCCCCCTCCAAGTGATACTGCTACTGCTGATGCGCAGGCTTCAGCCCAAGGAGGAGATGTCTCCGACGTGCAGGTTATCGAGGACTTGACGTTGAAGGAGTCCTCAGCTGCTATAGTCCCCTCTCATTCTGGCGCTGTTGCCAAAGAAAGCACCCGCACCGGTCGAGATCCGGCTACCGGCCTTTATGAGGTGACGGTGCGGTACTCGACGAAGGGCGGGTTGTTCAATGAGAAGGTGTCCGGCCATGATGTCCTCTTCCAGGCCATCCCAGACGAGGATAGGGCGTATCTGCGTCGGCAGGGAAAAGATGTGCGCCTCTTCGACGGCGGGCTGGACTACGTCGTCCAGGTAAGTCCCGGCTTTTGTACTTTAGTATTTTTTTGTATTCCTTTCCTCTTCTGACAATTACTTGTCTTTGCAGGGGGCTTTTATGCTGATGGAGCAGCAGCGCCGGCAGGAGGAAGAGATTACCCGCCTCCGGGAGGCTGAAAAGAGGGTGGCATTGGCGGACGAAGCGCTCTCTTCTTTGGAGCGGTTGCGTGCTGAGACCGGGTCCTTCAAGAATAGGGCCGATGCGGCTGAGAAGAGAGCCGCTGCTGCTGAAGATGAGGCGACGCGCCTCAAAGTTCAGTTGGATGAAGAAGCGGCTGCCCGTCGGCTGGCGGAGGAAAAGGCCGTGAAGCTAGAGGCCGACGCGACTGCAGCTGCTGATAGAGCCATTGAGCTATTCATGGCTGAAGGGTGGAAGGACGAGGCCCGGCGCGACTGGAGTTTTAATGTCGTGGCGGAGCGCTTCGAAGCGTGGTCTCAGGAGGAAGCTGGCCGAGCTTGCCTCAAGCAGGAGTTTGAAGTCTGGTACGACCTCGGCCAGAGGCGTATGCAGATGTTGGTTTACCGCCGCCTCCGCCGTCGTGTAAAGAACTTGAAGCCCAGGGGTATCGGCCTTCCCCGGCTGATGAAGGACCCCGAGGAGGAGTTGAAGCTCCCACTGTCCGAGAGGCAACCCCCCATTCTGAGCTCGAGCGAGGAGGACGGGCCTTGGACCGAGAGTGACGACTACCTCTTTCGGAGCTCGGCCAAGTCCAAGAATACCGAGGATGAGCAGGACGACGCGGACAGCGGAGCCGTTGAGGGTGGCCAAGGACAAGCTGTTTAGTGCTTCCTTGTACTTAGTTTTCTTTTTATTTGCAATAGTAGTCTCAATGGCCGAAGCGCCCTGATTTGTGTAATGGCCGAAGTGCCCCCTTTGTAATACTTGTTTTATCAATGGCAACTTCTTTTGCAATTCACGTTGTGCTTCGTCCCTTTAATCATGCATGTTTTGTACTTGAGAATTTTTCTAAGTGTGGGCGTCCAACTATGCCTTGCATGTTTAAGATGATGCGTTGTTTTTCCCGGGTGCCTCATGAGGACGATGTGGCGGCGCAACGTCTTGGGTGTGTTGTCCTCTGTCGTAGGGACGATGTGTTCAGTAACGCATACTTTTGTTTGGGAATTTTTCCAAGTGTTAGGATTTTGCTTTGAGGATGTTGTCGTCCATCCGTTGAGACGTAGCGGCCCTCTTTCCATTTGTTATCACTGGGGACGATGTACCTCGTCAACCCTTGGTGTGCTTTCGTTTTGAATCAACTTTTCTCAAACTGCTCGAGTACCAGGAGTTTGGCCTTGAGGTGTCGAGGACGAAGCGGTGCTTGGATGTTGAATGGTAGTGCATCGTCTCTCTGTTAATTTGATTTCTGAAAATTTTTCTAAGTGTCAAACTTGCCTTGATGGAGGTTTTGCCTTGGTTCGTCATTTGGGTTTTGCTATTTGGAGACGACGCGCTCCTGTCGTCCGAACACTTGAATGTAGTTTCGTATAACCGAAACCAAAGCGATTCCCTCTTATGAAGCTGTGGTTGAGGCCGAAGCGTGCACCTCGGATTCCTGTTAGGTGAAAACCTGATATGTACTTAGCCGATTTTGAGGCTTTGTTTTTGTGGGGATTTTATTTTATGCTCGAGGCCGGCGAGTGCGCGGTCCGTCGGCTTCCCTCTTTTTTTTTTTTTAGGTGGTCGAAGGGTTACTGTCCCCTCGTCCATGTGCGGTAGTTTGTCCGCTACGCTTTTCGCGTGGATTAGTGCGAGGGAGTAAATACGCCCTCGGCTTGGTGTCAGTGGCATCTTTTTTGGCCTTTCCACGTCTATCGTCGACGAGGGACCGGACTAGGCATCGTCTCATGACGGCCGCCCTTTGTGGTCCTGAGCGAAATTTTACTGACGGGTGGAGTTTTTGTAACCTCAGCCTTAATTCAGACCTGTCGTCCTGCGATTTCCGCGCGGACGACGCGGTATACTTCTCCGTTTGAAGACGTTGGACCATGCACACAGGTCCTTCGTCCTGCATATCGCCGGCCGATTTGGGTGTTTCACCGCTTGTGCCGATACGATATTTAGGTGCGTTGTCTATGCAACGGCTTTGTAGGCGCGTTGTGGATCGCAACGGCCTTAGGTGCGTTGTTTATTGCAACGGCTTTAGGTGCGTCGTTTATTGCGACGGCTTTAGGTGCGTCGTTTATTGCGACGACTTTAGGTGCGTTGTTTATTGCAACGGCTTTAGGTGCGTTATTTATTGCAACGGCTTTAGGTGCGTCGTTTATTGCGACGGCTTTAGGTCGCATCGGTCCCGGGTGATTGCACCGCTTAGGCCGATGCGGTCCTTGGGTTTCCCTTTGCTCAAATCTTAAGAGATTGGATGAAACATGAATTTTATTCAATAAGTGGCGCTAGGCCGAGGGTGTTTTATTCAACCAATACGCCGAGGGGTGGGGGACGTTGCCCGCTTCACCACTTCTCGAATTATTGGTAAAATTTCACCAGATGGTGTACATTCCACAGTCGTGGTACATCTGACCCATTAGGGTTCTTTAGTTTATAGGTGCCGGCTTTGATGACGGCGCTGATGATGTAGGGCCCTTCATATTTGACGGCGAGCTTTCCTCCTTCCGTCGGCTTGCTTGCTTCCCTTCGGCGGAGGACGTAGTCCCCCACTTGGAATTCACGGGAGCGGACCTTGGCGTCATAGTAAGATTTGACTTGGCGTCTGTAGTTCTCTGCCCGAAGGTAAGCCATTTCACGTCTTTCGTCGATGAGGTGCAAGTCAATCTTCATGGCCTCTTCATTGGTTTCGGGGTCGTATTGTGTGACCCGTCGGCTGGGGAGGGTGACTTCAGTGGGAGCCTTGGCTTCGAAGCCGTAGCACAAAGAGAATGACGTCTCCCCGGTGGCCCTCCTTGGAGTGGTTCGGTAGGACCATAGGACGTTGGGGAGCTCGTTGCCCCAACTTCTGCCTTCTTCTTCAAGCTTCTTCTTTAGTCCCTCCAAGATGGTTCTGTTGGCGTTCTCAACTTGCCCGTTGGCCTGAGGATAGGCAACGGAGGAGAAACGGTGTTTGATGCCCCATTCTTGGAGGAGGCTTTGGAACGGTTCGGCTTCAAACTGGGTGCCGTTGTCTGATATGATCTCCTGGGGCACGCCGAAGCGGGTGAGAATGTTCTTGTAGACGAACTTTCGGCAACGCGCTCCGGTGATGCTTGCGAGGGGTTCGGCCTCGACCCATTTGGTGAAGTAGTCGACGGCGACGATGATGTATCTGTTGTTGCCTGCAGCTCTTGGTAGTGGGCCGACGAGGTCGATGCCCCATCTGGAAAAGGGGATGGCAGTGCTGACCGGGGCATAGTTGACGGCCGGTCGGCCAGGTGCCCTTTGATAGTGTTGGCATGCAATGCATTTGCGGGCGACTTCAGCACAATCGCGTGCCATCGTCGGCCAAAAGTAGCCTTGGATGACGAGGCGGCGTGACATGCTGAAGGGCCCCTGATGTGATGAGCATACGCCGCAGTGGACTTCTTCCATGGCCACTTCGGCCTCATTTTGGTGGAGGCACCGGAGAAGGGTGCCGTTGTATGATCTCTTGTAAAGCTTGTCACCCTCAATGACATAGCTAGGAGCCCTGAGCTTGGCTAGTTTGGCCCTCTCCTCGTCTTCTGGTAGCGCGCCGGAGGTGATGTAGGTTGCGATGTCGGTGATCCAATCCTCCGGCTGGTGTTGTATGGAGAGTATGGGGCTGGCGTGAATGCTTGACATGCTCAACTCCTCCACCTTAGCTATCTTGGAGATGTGCTCAGGAGTGTCGGAGCTGAGTTTGGACAGTATGTCGGCCTCGGCGTTCTCCGCCCTCGGGATCTGAGTGATCTCGTAGGTGTCGAACGCCTTGAGCAATTCCGCGGCGGCCTCCTTGTATTGCTTCATCCTCCCTTCTTTGGCCTCGTAGGAACCCTCCATCTGGTTCACCACGAGTTTGGAGTCGCATTTGATTTTGAGGTGGCGTGCTTTGAGGTCAGCGGCTAGTCTGAGTCCGCTGAGGAGCGCTTCATACTCGGCCTCATTGTTGGATACCTTGAAGTTGAAGCGGATGGCGTAGTACGCTCTGAATCCTTCTGGGGAGATGAGGACGACGCCACCCCCACAAGCTTTGGTGGCCGAGGACCCGTCCGTGTAGAGGGTCCAGGCTTCATCTGGTTCAGCTCCTGTGGTGGTAACGGCCGTCTCCCTTGCCGTGCACTCGGTGACAAAGTCAGCCAAGGCTTGCCCTTTGATAGATGGCCTCGGCTTGATCTCAATCTGATATTGGCTCAAGAATATTGCCCATTTGATCATCCTTGGAGAGCTGGTTGGGCTCCTCATGAGGGCGCCCAACGGCTGATGCGTGAGGACGTGGACGGGGTGAGCCTGGAAGTAGTGTCCAAGTTTTTTCACCGTGTGGACGATGGCCAGCACCGTCTTCTCAATGGGGGAGTACCTGAGCTCGGCCTCCCGCAACGTCTTGCTGACGTAGAATATTGCTTTTTGTACCCCGTCATCCTCCCTGATGAGTACGGAGCTGACGGCCGACGTGCTCACTCCTAAGTAAAGGAAGAGAGTCTTGCCGGGTTGGGGCTTGGATAGGACGGGTGGGGAGGCGAGATATCGCTTCAGTTCGTTAAAGGCTTGTTGGCACTCCGTCGTCCATTTGAAGCTAGCGGCCTTTCTCATTATTTGGAAGAAGGGGAGCGACTTCTCCGCGGACTTTGAAAGGAAACGGTTCAGGGCCGCAAGGCGTCCCGTCAGCCGTTGTACTTCTTTGATGTTGCGGGGTGGCTCCATATTGATGATGGCTTGTATTTTCTCCGAGTTCACCTCGATGCCCCTTCGACTGACCAGGTACCCCAGGAATTTACCTCCCTGGACGCCGAAGGTGCACTTCTTTGGGTTGAGCCGGAGGTTGTATCTCTTCATGATCTCGAAGATGCCCCGGAGGTCGTCGGCATGAGTTGTGGATTGTTTGCTTTTGACGATCATGTCATCGACGTATGCTTCCATCGTCCGGCCCAAGACTGCTCTAAAAACCCGGGCTACCATTCTTGTATAAGTGGCGCCGGAATTTTTGAGCCCAAAGACCATGACGAGGTAGCAAAAGATTCCCTCCGGGGTCATGAAAGCAGTCTTCTCCGCGTCATCCTCATGCATGGATATCTGGTGGTACCCTCTGAACGCGTCCAGGAACGACATCAACTCGCACCCCGCCGTCTCGTCCACCAACTGATCAATGTTGGGGAGAGGGAATGGGTCCATTGGACATGCCTTGTTCAGGTCAGTGTAATCAACACACATTCTGAATGTGGGTGGCTTGGGTGCGAGGACGACGTTCGCCAACCACGTGGGGTACTTCACCTCTTTTATGTGCTTGATGGAGAGCAGCATGGCCACTTCGGTCTTGACGAATTCCCTCCTGTCAGCTGAGAGGTAGCGTTTCTTCTGTTTGATGGGGGAGGAGGCCGGGTTCACCGATAGCCGATGTGTGATCACCTTTGGGCTGATGCCCGGCATGTCCTCTGGTCCCCATGCGAAGACGACGGCGTACGCTCTCAGGACGGAGAGTATGGCCCTTCGGGTATCTTGGGGGAGCTGGGTCCCAATCTTCAGCGTGCGTTCCGGCCGGGAGACGTCCAACGGAACATCTTCCACGTCTCCGACCGGTTCTGCCTTTGGTGTGTCTTCTTCGGCCGAGGCGGTGGTGATGGTGTCTATCCGCTCCTCGGCCTCATTGATCTTCCTTGTGAGCTTCAGGTAGCAAGCCCTGGCTATCTTCTGGTTCCCTCTGGCGTAGCCGACGCCGTCCTTGGTGGGGAACTTGAGGCATAGATGTCTCATGGAGATGATGGCCTCAAGGTCCTCCAAGGCCGGTCGTCCCCAAATCATGTTGTGGGCGCTGTCCAGGTTGACGACCACGAACTCCATGTCAATCTTCGCCTGACAGGTACCGTCACCGACCACAACGGGAAGCACTATCGTGCCCTCGGCGTCGATAGAGTCCCCGGTGAAGCCGGATAACGGAGTCCGTATCGGCCGGAGCTCGGACTTCTTCAGTTTCAGTTGTCTGAAGGTGTCAACGTACATCACATTGACGGAGCTGCCAGTGTCGATGTAGTTGCGGTGGATGATGTTGTTGCCAATCTCCCCTCCGGAAGGTTGTTGAACCAATCGTACGCTGGTCCCTCCAAGGTGGATAGGAACCAGCGACACATGTACTCCTCCGAAGCGTTGGTCATCATCATATTGTTCTGATAACGGGTGAAGTGCTCCTGGGGATCAGTGCGGCCGTCGTATGGCTTGATCGGGTTCCCCTTATACTTCTCCGGGATGGGAGCGGAGAGCACCCTCGCAGAGAATGGGGTTCTGGTCCGTATCTGGATGACGGGCTCATCGCGCCGGTCAGCCAACTCTCTTTCCAGAGCACTGACCTTGCTCAGGAGCGCGTCGTAGTTGGGATGCTGGGATGTGTGGGCCGTTGCGCGCCCTGCGGCCTCTCGGGCCTCCATGTCAGCGAGGCGCTTCTCCAAGCGGGCGATGATCTCATCCCTTGGGTCCGTGTTGGCCGCGGCGCCGCCCAGAGGGGTCTGGATCCGGGCCGCGTGGGCTAGGTTGATTTGGTGGCGCGCATCGTCATCAACCAGCTTTCCTTTTCCTTTATCTGGTCGGGGCCGGTCCGTTGTCCGGGACACGGACCCGAAGCTTTCCTTTGGTGATCCCGGCTCGCGGCCACCCAACCGATCCGCCACCCTTCCCGTAGGTACCCGACGACTCGCGATGTCACCCAGCCTGTTGAATGCTGAGATTTTACCGCGAGGTTGGGCCGGTGTATCCCGGGTAGGCGAGGCAGTATGGGAATGGGTGTCCACGGCGAGGACGTCTTCGTTGTTGCCGAAGAAGGTGACGCCTTGTGGACGAGGGTGGCGGTGGTGGCACCGTTGCGACCTCCCCAGTCACAGGAGTGTTGTTTTCCCCGGTCTTTGCGACAAGGGCGCTGACCACGTTGGGGTCCTGGAGGATGCTCGCAACAATGGCCGATAGTGCGGCCGGGTTTATCTGGGGAGCAGCAGGGTTAGAGGCCTGCTGGCCCGAAGCGCGATCAGCATTGCGCCTGTCCTCGAGCCCGATGCGGGCGTCTGGGGCAGTCCTGTTGAGCTGGACGCGAAGGTCAGCCGTCGCGTGCTCGACCTCTTGAGCATTCTCATCCTGGATGATGAGGTCATTGGGGACGTTGTCAGCAACGTTTCCCTGCCCTTCCTGGTTCAGAGGGGCGTTCCTACCAGTGTTCTTTGACCTAGTTCTTGTCATAGCTAGCGGTAGTGTCTGGTAGCGACGAGGGGTACTCACTTGATCTGTTCTAGGCTCTCAACGAGAGCACCAAATGATAGAGTATTAATTCTAGAGAGAAGTGAGAGCTAGAGAGAGAAAGTGAGTAATTATATTTCTCAATTTGGAACCCCCCATAATTAGCCCCTTGGGGTCTATTTATAGGTAAAAATGTGGGTTTGGGCCCCTAGCCTTGGGCTTAGGAGGCCCATTTACAATAATCATGCCTTCTTTGGGCGAAATAAGGTCATTAATGGGCTGTGTACAATACTTAGTAAATACAATGAAAAACACATTCTGCCTGGGCGGAGTCCGGACGATGCGGTCCATGGACGATGCGGTCCATGGACGATGCGGTCCATGGACGATGCGGTCCATGGACGATGCGGTCCATGGACGATGCGGATCCTGGATTCTGCCCAAGGACCTAGTTGATATCTTCTCTCTTTTGGACGTTGCGCGCCTTTGGACGATGCGGGTGTCCTGCGGGTGTCTTTTGGGCCGTTGAGTATGTGGGCCATGGGGTCCAGGCCCATATACTCTATCACCCTTCTTGTAGAAGAAGACTTGAGGGTTCCTACAGAAACTGTTCTAAATAGAGATCCCGTACTTACCCCACAAAGTCCCAACAGAGATGCACTTGTAAAAACAATAAGTTATGTCATAGCATTTAACAAAGAGAAAAAGAATCTGAGTAAAAAATGAATAAATAGAACTAACCAGCTTGATGCCATTCAAATTTACAACGGTCACTGAAAATGCCCCCATACCCCCACCACACATTTTGCAACAGACAAAATAATAAAATGATTATAGTCGTAAGCCTACCGTGTGTTTAAGCCAACGCCTACACGAACCAGTTGAGCAATACGAGGAATCAGTAACTCCAATGAATGAGAATCAATAATATCTATACAACGCTCAAGTGTTTCCCACATTGGAGAACTTTTTGCCATTGATATGCGTAAGCTTTCAAGTTTCTCTGTTTGGATTCCAGCATTTGCAGCATGTAACTGACAAAGGAAGAAATAAATTAATGATATCACAAATTTAAAAGCATAAATTTGAAGCGATTCAACATGAAGTATTTTATTTCCTCAAACCAACTGAATTTGAAATAAGAACAAATAACAAAAAAAAAGCAGATGGCAGAAAAATCACCAGACCTCAACATAGTTCAGCCCTTGGTCTTCCAGACTTGATAAACTTTCCAGCATGCAACAAACCAGGTCAGGCAAATGTGGACGAAGTGAAATACCAGCACTCTGAAAATATTATAGAGTTAAGCAAAACAATGACGAATGATTTTTAATAGATTAGGAAAAATTCCTTGACAGCTTGACGATGAAAAAACAGGGAATATAGAAGCAAAGTGCACGATAGTACTTGTATGACAAAAAGAATGCAGATGGATATCATGCAAGACTTCAGCAAAGTGCATCTATATAACACTGGAATATCTAATACGACATTCTGCCTAAAGAAAAAACAGTACTATCACTTTTTTTAAAAAAAATTGCAAACCAAACTTGAGCATCACAAAATGGCCTTTACAATGAAACCTACAATCTCTTATGTGAGCCATTACCGCACATCCTTCTGGAGCTCAATTAATATATTTGATTAACTTGCTAGGCCTTGCATGTAGTCAATTTTATGGTTTTAGTTTGTAGTTAGTATAGTATGTATATTACTTGTATCTACGGAAAAAATGAAAGATGAATGTAATCTAACAATGCTTCAAATAAAATCAAATTTGGGTCCTTTCATGAGGGCAAGTTAAGGCTGTTTAAAGCCTAGATGATTCAATTTGACAAGACATGATACTGCTTACCCCTCCCCCATCCGCCTACAATAATTATTCAGATTTGGTTACCTGAGAAGTAAAAGAACTTTAAACCCATTTTAAGCCATAAGAATATGGTACTTAATCTTGCACAATTTCTTTACCTTAGCAAGCTTTGTAATAACTCCAATGGAGGCCTTGCGGATACTTTCAACTTTGCTCATTATACCGTCTGTAATTAAGAATGGTAACACAATATCCATTGCTAGTTTTGCATTTGAGGTTTCGGTGAGAGAGACATCGCATAGCCTCTGTGTTAATGAAGTGACAGTACGGCATAATCTTTCCCCAGCATTCCGTACTGACTCCTTGATGTCATCCATGGCACGAAAAGCCGTACTCCATATTCTTTTTAAATGCTTTTCAACCTAAAAATCCAAAAACACTAAAAGTGAATATTACAATTATGCCTTGGAATTGGGAAAACTGTCAAAGTATCTATTGAATATATTTCTGAGTAAACACTTATTCCTTTACTGGAATAAGTGCTAATATTTGTACAAAAATTTAGACTAAAAACTCCCTAAACTTAAGGGATATGATAAGTATGACAGAGAATAAGAAAAGCACAAATCCCCAAACTTAAGGGATATGATAAGTATGACAACTAATAAGATAGGGATATAGGAGATGAATCTTATCTACTAAAAATACACTAATATCTGAACATTCCCCCTCAAGCTAGAGCATAGCATATGCATCCAACTTGTTACACATGTATGCAATCCTAGGACCTCACAATAGTTTGATAAAGATATCTGCAAGCTGATCCTCGGAGCAAACATGATAGGTTACAGACCTAATCACAGTGATTCAAGAAGGTAGCAATGAAGAAAAGAGACGTGCTTAACAATTGAAAGAGTTGTATAACAGAAAATATAGAGAGAGAAATACAAAGGCAGTTAAAGAGTGCCAACTCTCCAAGTCCCAAGCCAAAAGAATAATCCCAGCCTCCCTTCTATTCTACCCTCAGCATCTATTTATACTAACTCTTCTAATATTATTATTATTCTCAATGTTATTATCAGTGCTAATCTGCCCTAGTCCTATCATATATCTTCCCTTGAACAACCACCTTGCCCTCAAGGTGGGTGAAGGAAACAGCCTTGACCTTCAACTTTATCTTCATCCTGGCGCCTCTCCTTTCCCAGTACATCGCTGAATTCTGTGCCTTTAGCTTTGGTACTTAAACCTTCATTCTCCAGTCCTTCTCAGCAGAAAAGAGCAGAAGTAAAGACATGGTGGCATAACGCTCCATGGTGTTGTGAAAATCTCCCAGTATCTGCATCTCCTGTTGTATTCTTTGCTTTTGTTCCCACATCCTTTTAAAAGAATTGACCTCAATTTGATCAAGACCTGGAACCAGTTCAAAAGCATCTGATTTGAAATCCCCGATATAATAACAGTATAACACATCAACATCTTCCCAGGGATCCAATCATACTTGAAACTTTCTAGTAAATATTTGTCTCTAAGACTCTCAGCAACGAGATTGATCTTTCAAAATCTATGGAGGATAAGGCACAGCATGCTACATCATAGAGAGCAACAACAACTTGCTTACAAAGATCTTCATCATAATTCAGCGGTCTCTCACATAAGGCAAACATAATCTGAGGAGTTTCAGCTCTAAATGGATCATAGAGCAAACCAGTTTTGACTTTTCAAGAACACACATACAAACTTCAACTGTGTGCTCAATCAACCTCTTCAAAAATTCCCTAACTAACGGTTGAAAAACCTCATTGATTACAAATTTGGGCATAGCCAAGAGGTCCCAAAGCAAGCTACCCACTTCTAATCGTGTATCCCGTAAATCAATCTCCTGTTTGGATTGCATCATAGGAACAATATAGGTGTAGACTACTCATTGAACAGCTCCATCAAGAGTGTGCAGTCCATCCAGCCACTTTCCATCCATTTTGACACCACTAGCAATTTCTGACTTTAAAGATAAATCCGTGAGATGCTCTCTGTTGGAGGCATCAATTACAACAGCCTGAGTAGTAGAGTCCAGGTCCACACTGATTTTATCCGACTGGTATTCAAGAGTAAACTCATCAGCCCCTATCAGTCCACAAATAGAGGAGTCCCAATTTGCAGAATGTATCAAACGGCCGCCCTTAACGGCCATCCTAGGTTTGCCATTTGAGTGAGTTAAGACTGATCTTTCAATTTCACTAATCTGTGGATCATTCTTCCCCAATTGCTTTGCTAAGGCACCTGGAATAACACAACACCTTCACCCCTAATTTCTTGGTCCTGATAGTTAGCATCACCAACATACTTCTCCATCCAGCTCGTACTAGTAAGTGTGTGAACACCGCCACCCAATTCCCAATCCTCCTCTCTTTTCCTGAGTATCTCAACCCATTGACCAGCAAAGCCATATGAAACTTATAGTCCAAACCTGCACTTCTATCTTGAACATGCATACACACTACTAGCATTTCTCTAAAATATTCACCAATGAATAAGGCATCAGGGACTAGACCAGGAATAAGATCATTGTCAATCCTTACAAATACTGCAGCATTATCATCAGTACCATAATCAACCTTTTCCCTCCAATTCCCAGTAATTCCTACCCCCCAGCCCATTCTGGACAAATCTGAAGCCATCAAACTTGTTCAGCCCTTCCAAAATACTCTTTGATGAATGAAGGTGCACAATGTTTCCTATAACCCCCAACTCAAGTTCTTGAACTCTTCCTAACAAAGATTTAAAATATTCTGTGTTTCTTTCCAGTACAAGAGCATACCTTCAACCCTCATAGATAAGGATAGGTGGGTGATACAGGCCCTCCTCATCAGCCCCTGTGATAGTGTTGTTCGGTTCCCAGACAGGATCATTGTGGTTAGTACGATTTCCTTCCTGTCTGTAGGGACTAGGGAATATCAGGTTTGCACGTTTCTGAATTCAGTATTATCTGTTGGAAACTCCGTGGTTTGAGTAATGTCATATTCTGGATCCGGCTCAGGAATTAATGGTGCATGCAGATGTCTTCAACTCATCCTTCAGTGTTGTCGATGACGATTCACTTCTAGATTCCATGAGGTCTATAGCTTGCGCAGGGTGAGAATCGTTGGAGTTCAGTGTCATCCCTGAGATTTGTGCATGGTGAGAATCGACTTGCGATGACGATCGATGATGCTCGGTTAGCCATAGCAAACTGGTAGAAACGGTTAGCGCTTGAGATGAAGCTTGCGAACTCAGCGAATCAAGTAGCAACGAACTCGACGAAGTCTGCGAACGTTGAAGAGCTGTTTGCGAACTGCTCTTGCTTTTCGAGTTCTGACAGCGCTTTATGGTCATCGATCTTCCTTGCTCATGTCGGCAGTGCCACTGCAGTATCAATTTGCGCAACTCCGTGAAATCTTTCCGTCTCTCTTTGTTGTGGAGTCATTTCACCTCTCCCAGTGTTTCCAATCTGCTCTCCATATTGGTGCGAGTAACAACCACTGGAAACAGAATTCTCACTCTGATACCAATGATAGGTTACAGACCTGATCACACTGATTCAAGAAGCTAGCGATGAAGAAAAGAGATGTGCGTAACAATTGAAAGAGTCGTAAAACAGAAAATATAGAGAGAGAAATACAAATGCATTTAAAGAGTGCCAACTCTCCAAGTCCCAAGCCAAAAGAATAATCCCAGCCTCGCTTCTATTCTACCCCCAGCATCTATTTATACCAACTCTTCTAATATTATTATTATTCTCAATGTTATTATCAGTGCTAATCTGCCCCAGTCCTATCAAAACATGAAACGACTTGATGAGGCCAGCTATGATCTTCTCTCAAATGGAATGACAATCAACTTCAATATGTGTTATCCTCTAATGAAATACTGGATTAGAGAACTGTAGAAAGTGTTACATTATTGTAGAAAATGTTACATGATTTAATTTGGTGTACATACTTAGCCGAATAGATTAGAATAGAAGTTGTTATTAAGAGATAAGCTTGTAGTTATCAAGATCCTATTTTTTAGGATCTACACTAGCTGATTAGTTCTTGTATATCTGTATAAATACTCTGGCCGATTGGCATCTTCAATGAATGAAATCAATTCCCAAAACCTACATGGTATCAGAGCAGGCTGTTTAAACACCACAATGGTGGAAACCGAGCACTATGATTCTTCCCCTCACTCACAAACCCATCATCCTCACTCCCAAATTAGCCAAATGACAAACTACCAGACCTCGGTTAATTCATCTATGCTCATTACTGGACATAGATTGAATGGAACTAATTATCTAGAATGGTCACAGTCGGTCAAACTGGCAATTGATGGAAGGGGAAAACTGGGATACATAACGGGTGAAATAGAGGAGAAGAAAAGTAGAGATGATGGCTACAGTGTCTGGACTCTGGAGGTCAGAAAACTCGTTGGTAACAGCCTGGCTTCTCAGTTCAATGGATGCATCAATCGCCAAACCTCACATGTTCATGAAAACTGCAAAAGAGGTATGGGATTCCATTAAAGAAACTTATTCAGATCTAGAGAACTCTTCTCAGATTTATGAGTTAAAAACAAAGCTGTGGCAGTCCAAACAAGGAAGTAGAGATGTCATCTCATACTATAATGAGATGGTATCCCTATGGCAAGAGTTGGACCAATGCTATGATGCTGAAGAGTGGGAGAGTGCCAAGGATCTGGCAAGACACAAGAAGAGGGAGGAAAATGATAGGGTCTATATGTTCCTAGCAGGAATTAATAGAGACCTGGATGAAGTTAAGGGAAGAATACTTGGAAAAAAACCTCTGCCTTCAATCAGGGAGGTATTTTCTGAGATCAGGATAGAAGATAGTAGGAAGAAAGTCATGTACAATACTCCAGCACAGGCTGATGAACCTGGAGACTCTTCAGCAATGGTGGCCAGAAGTGAAGAAAAGAAAAAACCCTGGTGTGACCACTGCAAGAAACTATGGCACACTAGGGACACTTGCTGGAAATTACATGGGAAGCCACCAGGAGCAGGGAAGAAGAAGTTTGACAAGGCTCTACATACAACTATGGCTGAGACTCAACAAGAACCACAAGTCAACTTCACGCAGCCTTCCTTCACAAAGGAGCAGATAGAGCAACTCCTTAACCTTCTCAATACTCAAAAAAATTCCAAACCAGAATCTTCCTCTTGTTCTTATGCCCAGAATGGTACCACTTCATCATTTTTTTGTTCTGGGAAATCTAAAAGTACCTGGGTCATTGATTCAGGTGCTACTGACCATATGACCTCCATTTCAAACCTTTTCTTTTCATATAAACCCTGTGCAGGGGACAAAAAAGTAAAAGTGGCAGATGGCTCTCTATCAGCCATTGCAGGGATGGGAAATATTAAACTTTCCTCATCTATTAATCTATCCAAAGTTCTACATGTCCCTAATCTGTCTTGTAACCTTGCCTCTGTTAGTCAGTTAACAAAAGACCTACAATGTTGTGTTATTTTTTATCCTTCTCATTGCATTTTTCAGGACCTGGCATCGGGGAAGATGATTGGCAGTGCTAGGGAAGAGGATGGACTCTATATCTTTGATGAAGGAACTCAATCAAATAAAAGAGGTCAAAGAAATGCTTGTCTGCAAACTGTTTCTTTTTCAAATAATAAAGAGTTGTATTTACTTCACTACAGATTAGGACATCCTAGTTTTTATTATTTAAAAAAGGTGTTTCCTCAGTTATTTATTAATAAAGATGTGTCTTTGTTTCATTGTGATATGTGTGCACTTGCAAAACATCATAAAAATTCTTATATTCCCCACAGTTATAAACCTACTAGTCCTTTTACTTTGGTCCATAGTGATATTTGGGGTGCATCTAGAGTACCTACTATAAAAGGAAAGAGATGGTTTGTAACTATCATAGATGATCATACACGGGTCACATGGGTATTTTTAATCAAAGAAAAATCTGAAGTGGAAAAAGTGTTTAGGGATTTTTATGCAATGGTCCAAACTCAATTCAATACCAATATTAAAATGGTAAGAAGTGATAATGGCCGTGAATATTTTTCTCAAACCCTAAACAGTTTTTTTGCTGAAAAAGGAATAATTCATCAAAGCTCTTGTATCAATACACCAGCTCAGAATGGAATTGCAGAAAGAAAAAATAGACATTTACTTGAAGTCACTCGTGCAATCATGTTTTCAACAAAAATACCAAAATATTTGTGGGGAGAGGCTGTGTTACATGCTACCTATTTGATTAATCGAATGCCATCAAAAATTCTGGGATTTAAAAGTCCTATCAACACACTACAAAACTGTTTTCCTACAAACAGATTTATTGGTACTCTTCCCTTGAAAATATTTGGTTGCACAGTGTTTATTAAAAACCCAGATAAATCTGCAAGTAAGTTTGATCCTAGAGGCACAAAATGTGTTTTCCTAGGGATTTCTTCCACTAAAAAAGGGTATAAATGTTTTGATCCTAAAACACAAAAAATGTTTGTTACAATGGACACTTTTTTTGTGGAAGATCAACCTTTCTTTGATAATCATCTTCAGGGGGAGAATTTGAGTAAAGATGATCAAACAGTGCCATATATCCATGAAAACCTTAATTTTCTTGACATTGATCTAGATGTTCATTCCTTTAAAAATATAGGTGCATATGAAAATAGTCAAGAATTAACAAATAATGAAATAAATACAACTGAACCAATTGAAAAAGGAGATCAACAGACAAGTAAATTCTTTGGCAAAGTTTATGAGAGAAGAATTCCAAATCAAAGGATAGAGGAAGTTCCTGAACCTACTTCTGTGCATGATTCTGACTCAATGACAGGGAGTGAAAAAGGTAATACTTCTAGTCATCTTGATCTTCCAATTGCTCTTAGAAAAGAAAGAAGAACATGTGTTAAATACCCTATCTCAAACCATGTTTCTTATTCTAAATTGTCCTCAGTTTTTGCAACATTTACTTCCAGTGTTTCCTCTATCTCTATTCCTTCAACCATACAGGATGCTCTATCTAAACCTGAGTGGAAGAAAGCTGTTTTGGAGGAGATGGAGGCTCTTGAAAAGAATCAGACATGGAAGCTTGTAGAGTTGCCTAAAAACAAACCAACAGTTGGTTGCAGGTGGATTTTTACTCCTAAGTTTAAAGCAGATGGAAGTCTGGAGAGATATAAGGCAAGGTTAGTTGCTAAGGGGTACACACAGACCTATGGCATTGACTACACAGAAACCTTTGCACCAGTTGCAAAGTTGAACACTGTAAGAATTCTATTATCTCTTGCTGCTAATTTAGACTGGCCACTGCAACAATTGGATGTAAAGAATGCTTTCTTAAATGGGAAACTTGAAGAAGAAGTGTATATGAAACCTCCTCCTGGATTTGAGAACAAATTTGGTTCAAAGGTATGCAAATTAGAGAAAGCTCTGTATGGGCTTAAACAGTCTCCAAGAGCCTGGTTTGATAGGTTCACAAAATTTATAAAGAAGCAAGGGTTTAATCAGGCTCAAGCTGATCATACATTATTCATGAAGTTTTCAGGCAAGGGGGAGATTGCAATACTAATTGTCTATGTAGATGATATTATCCTCACAGGAAATTATCATACAGAGACTAAGAACTTAAAAGAAAAGCTTGCTCAGGAATTTGAAGTCAAAGACCTAGGAGATTTAAAATACTTTCTGGGAATGGAGATAGCTAGATCAAGAAAGGGTATTGTTGTCTCACAAAGAAAATATATCTTAGATCTTCTGCAGGAAACTGGGATGAGTGCATGCAAACCAGCAGACACTCCAATTGATCCAGGTCAGAAGTTGGGAGATATCAAGGAGGGAATTCCAGTTGACATTCACCAATATCAAAGATTGGTGGGAAGATTAATATATCTGGCACATACAAGGCCAGATATTGCATTTGCAGTAAGTATGGTGAGCCAGTTTATGCATAATCCTTTCCAGGAACATCTTGATGCTACTTACAGGATTCTAAGGTACCTGAAGAGCTGCCCAGGGAAAGGATTGTTCTTCAAAAAAGGAAACAGTAGGACAATTGAGGCCTATACTGATGCAGATTATGCTGGCTCAATATCTGATAGGAGGTCTACTTCTGGATATTGTACCTATGTATGGGGCAATTTAGTAACTTGGAGAAGTAAGAAACAAAATGTGGTTGCTAGAAGTAGTGCAGAATCAGAATTCAGATCTATGGCAAATGGAATATGTGAATTGCTCTGGATCAAGAGAGTAATCACAGAACTGAAGATGGAGATGGAACTGCCTATGAAGTTGTACTGTGATAATAAAGCAGCTATAAGCATTGCTCATAATCCTGTGCTACATGATCGAACTAAGCACATTGAAGTGGACAGACATTTCATCAAGGAGAAGATAGAAGCTGGAATTGTTTGCACACCATTTGTATCTACTAAAGATCAAACAGCTGATATCTTCACCAAAGGATTATTTAAACCTGTGTTCGAACTGCTTATAAACAAGTTGGGAATGTATGATATATATTCACCAACTTGAGGGGGAGTGTAGAAAGTGTTACATTATTGTAGAAAATGTTACATGATTTAATTTGGTGTACATACTTAGCCGAATAGATTAGAATAGAAGTTGTTATTAAGAGATAAGCTTGTAGTTATCAAGATCCTATTTTTTAGGATCTACACTAGCTGATTAGTTCTTGTATATCTGTATAAATACTCTGGCCGATTGGCATCTTCAATGAATGAAATCAATTCCCAAAACCTACAAGAACAGATGCAAGGCTGATTCATTTTCATAATCTAGTCCCATGGAAGTAACTCTGTAGTAAATGCTTCATCACATTAGCTCATTTGTGGTGTAAGTGTGTGAATATGCGATCCATAGCCTGATACACAGCTTCTATGAGATAAGGTTTCCACCTAGAAAAACTCATTAACTAGTAGTGGATCACTGGATTGCCTATCTCCTAGATCTCCTGCCCAGTGTGTATCTGAATACCCAACAATATTTGTATGACCATGATCTGTATAAACGATTCCCTTTCATGGAGACCCTTTGATATATAGGAGTATCTGAACAACTGCATGCCAATGACTATGACAAGGGGAGTTCAGAAATTAGCTAACAAGTAACAACACCAAAAGAAAAGGGTCGAGCCACCTCAATCCCAAGAAAGTAACACAAATACTCCAAATCCTTTGTCTAAAAGTGCTTAAAGAAGTGTTGCTTTAGAGACTTGATACCCTCTTGGTCATCACCTCCAATCATAATGTCATCTACATAAACTACAAGATCTATATATCAATTGGACGATGATCATTTTCCCCTGAATAATCTTTTTAGCACCAGATCAATTCAATCGACATATATATATCTAGTAGATTATGTATATGACATTGTGATTACATGCGATGACCAAGAGGGTATATCAAGGCTCTAGAGCAAGACTTATTTAAACAGTTTCAGACTAAGAACTTGGGGTATTTGCGTTACTTTATTGGGATTGAAGTGGCTGAGTGGCTTGGTCAAAATGTGGTTCTACCTGTTTTGAGCATGACTTGTCTATCCCAATCATTGTCACTCGATCTTGGGTGTTGGATTCTGGTGTTTCTGATCACTTAACCAGTAATCCTAAACCTCTCCAAACTGTCTCCTCTAAAACGTTAAAACACCACAATATATTACCATTGTTAATGGTTCAAAGACACTAGCCACTAGCATTGGCCAAGTTGCGCCCCGTCCTTCTCCGTTCATCCCCCCATCTTTAAATTTGGCTCTGTTTGTGCCTAACAGGCTCTATTTGTGCCTAACTATCCATTTAATTTTTGGAATATTGCATCTTAATCAGTGGAAACTTAATTTCATGGAAAAGTAAGAAACAGGATGTCAAATCTAGTGCTAAAGCAGGATACAGTGCAATGACCCTTGCCACATGTGAAATCTTATGGTTGAAACTTGAAACATCTCCTCCAAGAGTTGCAATATGGAAGCACAAAACCGGTTCAACTCATGTGTGAGTGTGATAATCAAACTGCAATGCACATCACATCAAATCTAGTCCATCATGAGAGGACTAAACATATTGAGGGTCTGTTTGCAACAGCTTCTGCTTTTAAAAAAGTGTTTTTTAATGAAATGGGGAGAAGTGATTAAATAAAAGTTGATAGTGTTTGAGAAAAAAGTGATTTTGAAAAGTAAAAGTGGGTAGTGTTTGGTAAAATAAGTGCTTTTTGTGTAATAGAAAAAGTAAAAGCACTTTTGACGCGGAAGCCGGGAAAAATAAAAGTTGTAGTGTTTGGGAAAATAAGTGCTTTTTTAAAGCCAAAAGCTGAGAAGTGCTTTTTTAAAAGCAGTTGCAAACCAACCCTGAAGCTGATTGTCATTTTATCCGTGAGAAGATCACAAATGGACATATCGTCATGTTATCAACTTGAAGATAATTTCTCTAAGTCTCTTAGAGGTCCTAGAGTGGAAATATTTGTAACAAGCTTAGTGCATATGATTTACACACGCCAACTTGAGGGTGTGTGTGGAAATCATAGTTGTATGGAAACCCTAGTTGTGTTGGGCTTCGCCCATTTTATATAGGAAACCCACATGCTCCAATTCTAGCTATAAATATAGCTACTTGTACAGCATTAAATATCAAGTATAAGAAATATAACAATACTTTTCACAAAATCTTATCCCATCAAAACAGCCATTTTTGTTTCTCTTGATGTTCTAACCAAAGAAATACAATTACGCGAACAAATGAAGTTCATGACCTCATGGATTTCTTTTGAGGACCCTACAGGCCTGCACAAAGAGTTGAAGTTTCTTAACCAATTGTATTTCAAATTTTCAATGCATACCATTTTGATGTCATCCCATCATATGAATCTCAACGGTTCCCCTCCAAAGTAGCCAGATTCAGATGCTATTATGCTAATGGATTTCAACTATTGAAGTGATTGGAAGGGAAAAAGTGATCACGTACAGTAAGCTCAAACACTGAAGAAATTCAGTGAGTTGAAGAACAGCATGTAGTAAGATCATATACTGATGATTCAAAGAGTTGAAGAGGTACAACCCAACATACTAAGCCTATGTAGTTACGTTTGAAATCTTAAGAGTTGTCTATAAGCAGAGCGAAGCCTGATAGGGACAAAGGAAAACAACAGGGCAGGACCACAGGAGTAATGTCACAATAACAACAAAGAATTGAGATATTTAAGGCATTACAAAAACGATTTCCAGTGGAAAAGTAAAGAGAGGACACACACTCACAAGTGTCAATGGTACTATTACTAAGCTCTGTTAAGGCATCCATGACTATTCTGTACACAATTTAATAAGCATGGTTTGCAAGTACCTTCAACTCCTGTCCTTAACTGTTTTTAAGGTTTCCTACCACAACTTATTAAGCAAGTTCATCAAGTACCTTTGATGTGAAGGCTTTTACAATTCTTTGAGCATTAGCAGATCACTAGGATAATTGATAATCCTTTCTACATATGATAATCTTACAGATAATTCTCATTTAATGACCTGAAAAATAACAATCCATGATATTTGATAAAAACCTGATCAAATTTTCTCCCTTGTATTATATCTGACAGTGCAAGACAAGAAGCCTCTCGTGAGCGCCAAAGTCTAGATCCACTTTGAACCAAAAGATCTTCAATAATGAGGTCAAGATATTCATCAATAGTGCTCTTTGAATCTGCAACCAGCGACCGCCAGATGTGTGTCATTGCATCCTAAAGTAAAATAAAAAGAAAGCTTTGAGGTCAACTCATTTCCATTTTCTACACCTCTTCCCTGAGCAAAAATTAATAAATAAGAAATAGCATGTAAGGGTTTAGAGGGAGAGACTGGTAATGGAATGGAATAAAATAAAATAAAATAAGAATAGAAAAGAAAAAATGAAAAATGAAACGAAGTAAAATAAAATAAAAAATAAAAAATAAAAAATAAAACTCAAGTTTTCTTGTAACTTGTAAGAATAAAAGTCCCGAATTGGGAAAAAAAAAAGCAAAAGTAGTTTATATATAAGTTTATAGTTTTTCAGTTAAAGCATGCAATTGGTTGGACTCAACAATTCTAGCCTTTTGAACCTGACATGCGCATTTTAGTCCAATTTATACAAGGTCTAAGCAACTAATATACTTGCCAGACAAGAATGAAGCAGAGCAACCATTAAAGCTTATAGCCATATACCTGCACATTTTTATCCGGATCATATTGGTAACGAAGAAGTCGTGGAATCAATGTGCGTAAGTACGGTTGTAAAGCATCCCCTGCATATTTAGCTATCTTTGAAAACCCAAAAGCAGCACCTCTTTTAGAATTCAAAGAAGATTGGTAATTAGCCAAGTCCATGAATTTATAGATCAAATCAGGCTTCCCCATCTCATTT
The DNA here is from genome assembly GCA_945859915.1 of Cuscuta epithymum. Taxonomy (NCBI): domain Eukaryota; kingdom Viridiplantae; phylum Streptophyta; class Magnoliopsida; order Solanales; family Convolvulaceae; genus Cuscuta; species Cuscuta epithymum. Next base: position 2,922,281 of record CAMAPF010000040.1, read on the forward strand.
GCCAAATTACAGAGTTCCTTATATGTACTCAGCTTCCCGCCCGTAGGACTTTCACCAATCAACCCCTCTTGAAATACTTCAGAATCTTCGCTGAGCTAAAAAGGGAAAAGGACAATGTGGTTAGAAATAGGTATGCAATAAGAGAAATGAATAGGATAGAAGCTCTGTGTGATTCAAGTACAACATGCATATACCGAGGATCTCATATGGCTATATATGA
>CAMAPF010000040.1:3642500-3655152 GCA_945859915.1 Cuscuta epithymum
ATATATATATATATATATATATATACAGAAAAGATCAGGTCCATCCGGAGGGACGGGAGGCGCCGTCCGGCAAGGCCATCAGAGGCCCTTACCGGTGGAATTTTTTAATGAAATTTTTTGAGCATGTTCCTCATCAAGTCTAGTTTATCCATACCAAATTGCAGCTAAAAATTCAACGGGGAAGGCACTAAAATGATTTTTGGAAGATAACTGCGTTTTATATGTATATAAACTGCGCAATTAACTTCCAAAAATCATTTGACTACTTTACCGATTGAACTTTTAGCTGAAATTTGGTATGGATAAACTAGACTTCATTAAGAACATGCTCAAAAAATTTCAGCAAAAAATTCCACCGGGAAGGGCCCCAAATGGCGACGGCCGGACGGCCGGTCCTGTCCCTCCGGCTGGACAGGATCAGGCCTATATATATATATATATATATATATATATATATATATATAGAGAGAGAGAGAGAGAGAGAGAGAGAGAGAGAGAGAGAGGGGAAAGTTCATGTCAGGACCTCCGTACGGACCTCGGCGTTTGGGCCCCTTCCCGGTGGAAGTTTTTGATGAAATGTTTTGAGCATGTTCTTCATCAAGGCTAGTTTACCCATACCAAATTTCAGCTAAAAATTCCATCGGGAAGGCAGTCAGCTAAAAATTTGAGCATGTATATAAAGTGCCCAGTTAAATTCAAAAAATCATTTGACTGCCCAATCTGATATCCGATAATATCCGACTTACAAATATCCGAAAAACCCGATTTGAAATATCAAAGGGTCGGGCCTAGTATTTAACTTAAAAAACCCGAACGGGTTTAGGGTACGCAGACCCGACCCGCCCGAACCCGACCCGTGCTCAGCCCTACACATACTCCGTATAACATATCAATAATCAATTTAATGTTGCAGGTTTCACAAGAGATAATGTAAGCATTGGAGTTTCAATCAAGGAAGGCCGAGAAGAAGAGAAGTTTGTCACTATCAGTGGACATAAGTTGGATGAAGGCAAAAAGTGGTTGCGATTTTACAAACAGTTCAAGGTTTCAATAAAGTGCGATATGAGTAGAATGTATGCTAGATTTGAAAATGAGAAAGATCAGTTGCGCCTGTTGCAATTCAAAGTCTCATCTATGCCGGCAATGGAAGAAGTATTTAAAGTTGTGGATGACGTAAATCCCGCCATATTGGCTTACATTGATCGTTTTCATATTCCACCCTTTGAACACATCAAAGGAGTTCATGAAGACGCTATTACCCTTGATATACCCCCTGGTACGTGAGGGTTGATTTAAGATTAGTTTAGTGTAAGTTCAACTCTAAATTTTGTTCCTTAAAACTTTCTCAAGTTTGATCGGCACGGATAATAATAAAGTAAAAATTGTGTGACTGAGATTTGTGCAGAGAAGAGAAAAATAATTAGAACCACAAATTAATTGATTAAAAGGAAAAACGACAGAGTTTTTGGGACAACAAAATAGGAAAAACGACAAACTTTTAAGGAACGAAGGGAGTATGGAGTATAAGTAGGGGACACCATTTCCCTACACGCTGTTTGTGAAGGCTATTTTTTATCATCAATGACAAAACACATTTTGTCTGTGAACATCCACAAACAAAAATATAGTCTTCACATGCGGCATGTATGAAAATGGCATGTAAAAGAAGATTTTTTGTAACTAAAATACTGAGTATTAACGTAAAACCATGCTTACTGTAGGTACCAAAGATGATGAGGTAACAGTAGAGGTAAAAAATGGTTATCCATACATCGCGATTACTGCACATAAACCGCGGCGAGGCGGGAGGATATATTATGTAAATGAAGTGTATAATCGGCCGTCCAAATTTAGGGGGTGGGTCCGTTTTTTCACATATGTAGGCGGTCCGGTTTTTCTTCAGTATGATATGAACCGATCCGAAATTAAAATCGAAAAAGGTAAGATCCATGTGACACTACCCAAACACGTCATCCCTGCTGGCTCCGTTAAAGGTTCTGCGACACATGTAAGAAATAAGGAGGACGAGGCAAGTAATGAACAACAAAAGGGCATGGCCGCAGATAATTCTGATGGCCCAAAAAGTATTGTTGAAAAAATTGAAATCATGGAGGGTCATGGAGACGATACGGCGGAAGAATGTGTGCCCACCGCATAAAGAAGAGCCAAGAACGTTGAGGATGATTGATATTCGTGTAATTTCCGATTGTATGTTTGTATTTTTAACTAGTTTTTATTAGTTGTAGTTGTGGAAATTACACACTTTTTGGTGTAATATTTAATTTTCATTTTTATTTGTAATTTGTTTAGATTAGGATTATTCTGAGCTAAACAGGTCAAAGATTATCGAAGGGATCAAGATTGGACCTTAAAAGATCAAGGAAAGTGCAAGGAGACAAGAAAGATTTCGATTTGGAAAAAATACTCATGTACCCAGTCGGGTATTGCCTATACCCGATCGGGTATTCACTTGATTCGATTGTCCAAATCAAATCCGGAAACAAATGATCGTGGGAGCAAATTTTTGTGAAGATTTGTCACATACCCGATCGGGTATGCCGACATACCCGATCGGGTATGCCCAGAAAAGTGACTTTCTGGGCAATTTCCTAAGATACCCGATCGGGTATCCTATATACCCGATCGGGTATCAGACCCTGCAGCTCCCAAAAGCCTATAAATACACCCTTTTCCTTCACAATAAAATCAACAATTCAAATACACTCTTTAGCTCAGTTTAGATTAGTTTTTTCTTTATATTTTCTATCATGTTTAGTCTCCAAATGAGGAGCTAAACTCTTCCATTTTGGTTTTGCTACTTTGAAGCTTAATGAATTTGTAAGTTGTGAGTTATTTTCTTTAATCTTCTTCCTTGAATATTAATTCTCCCTTTAAATACTATTTCTATATCAATGTTGGGGAGTGTTACTAAGATGACAATTAGTTAACATCTTGACATTAGTTATAGTAATAGCTATTTCTTCCTCTATGTTAATATTGGGGAGTGTTACTAAGATGACAATTAGTTAACATCTTGATATTAACTATAGTAGGATTCATCTTCTTTAATATTCTTACTTGAGTATTAATTAATTCATATTCATATTTCATATTAATATTTTGAACATTACTTAAAGGATCAACTAGTTTTGTCTCATATATTAATTATTACTAGATAGGGATGATATCTGGCATGAAATTGAGAGTCACCAAGTGGACCACCTCTTTTAAGACAGGGATAGAATCGCCAATAACACCAACCTGGATTAACTTTCCTGGTCTTCCAGTTCATCTACAGCACAACAATGCTCTACTGTCTATTTCAAATATCATTGGTAAACCACTTGTGGTGGATACTGACACAGTCTCTCTTCGAAGACCGGCAACAGCTCGGGTCTGTGTTGAGCTTGATGTTACCTCGGAACTCACCCACAAGGTTTGGATTCAAACGGGGAATACCGGTTTTACCCAAGAGGTAAATTACGAGTTCATCGAACCTTACTGTTTGTCATGCTTTTTACTTGGTCACTCTACTTGTGATAAGGGTAAAAATATATCAGATCCTGAGAGCTGTATTATTGATACTAACCCAATTCCTATCTCAAAACCGGTAGTTCAGAGCACCAACCCCACCACTAAATACTCCCAAAGCATTACTACAGCTCATTCGGACCCTCCCATCCAGACAACCTCACCCACCCTTACACAAGAAAATGTCAGTGCAGCTAATCCTTCACAGGAAACTCCAGCACACCCACCCAATAATACCCCTTCTCCACTTACCCAGAATTCCGACCCGGAACCCAGCCTCATCCCCACCCCACAAATTACACCACTGCCGGCAGATAATCACACCTACTCATTTCTACCCACTAGTACCCTTTCTCTACCAGGAACTCTCACCCCCCCAGTAGCTTCTCCCCTTACCCAAATTACCGATACAGAATCAACCCACCTCCCTAACCCACAATCTATCCCACTTTCCACAGCGTCCACTGACCTTGATCCCCCCACTCAGGATTTGGATCTACTTCCATCAGCCTACCCGCATGACCTGGTCATCCCTTTACAACCTCAAATGCCTCTCCTACCTTTTTCTACGGCTCCATCAGTTCTGCTCGAGGATGGAAATTGCTCAGGGGGTGACACCCCGATTTCCAATACAAATGACATGGGGAACTTTAAAGAAACAATCAACAATAAATTTGTTACTATTTCTTCAAGCCCGAATGGGGCAGATGGAATACTTCAGACAGCATCTAAAAGAGTAACAAAGAAAGCTTTCGCATCCCAACTATCTCCAAGGCTAACCCGATCCCAGGTCTTTAAGGAAGCCAATGGGCTTCACATATCTATTTGATGATTTTGCTGAATTGGAACACGTGTGGTCTATTATCTTCCTGTAGTAGACTACAAGGTATCTTAGTTCAATGGGAAGCCTCTCTTGTTTCAGTTATCGAACCTATGGTTTCTTTTGATAAAACCGATTACTACAAAAACCTTTTAGGTTTCTCAAATGTGTTTGCAAAATCCGATAACCGGATTTGGCTATTCTGGAAGGATGATTCAGTCGAGGTGACTGATATTGTGGAATGTGACCAATTAGTGCATGCTAAAGTTAAGGACCTATCCACAGGTATCGAATTCTGGATATCTTCCATCTACGGCAAATACTCCAAAGCCGATAGACTGAAGCTATGGTCAGATTTGAGATTATGGAAAAGTTCAAATTCTCTCCCATGGCTGATCGGTGGAGATTTTAATGTCATCGGCTCTCTTAGTGAGTACATTGGTAAGAAAACCCCAAAAATCTCAGAAATAAACGATTTTACGGAATGTACAACCGACTGCGAGTTGCACGACATTACCTACACAGGCACCACATTCACATGGACAGGGGTTCGGTCAACGGGTCGACTATGGAGACGCCTCGACAGATTTATGGCTAACCCTCAGTTCTTAAGCCTATTTGACTCCGTACTAGAAAGGCACCTCAGCAGAGCCTCATCGGACCACACCCCCTTAATTCTCGTAGCTAAAAAAACTCAACTATCCGGCCCTAAACCCTTCCGATTTCAGGACATGTGGGCCTCACACCACTCTTTCCAAGAGCTGGTTTTCAGTACGTGGAACTCTATTAGCAATGGAGGAGGGATGAGGACTTTTTATAATAAGCTACAAGCTACCAAAAAGGCTCTGAAAATCTGGAATAAATCCACATTTGGTGACCTATTTGAGGGGGTGCGTCTGGCTGAGGCCAGAGCTCAACAGGCCGAGGAGGAGTTCATCAACGACCCAAGCCCGTTAACTAGAACAGTTTGGTCTAAATCCCAGGCTGACCTACTTCTTAAACTGAAGCAAGAAGAAACTTACTGGAAACAAAAAGCAAACATCAAATGGCTAACTCAGGGAGACTCTAATACAAAGTTTTACCACAACTATGTCAAACACAAAAGGTGGAAACAGAAAATTTTGTCAATTGAGGATGACAAAGATCAGGTTATAGACAATATGGAGGACATTGCCAAGGCTGCAATAGATCATTTCCAGGTTCTCTACACAGCTGCCCCAGCAAATGCAGTTGATGTTGAATACTTTTTGGAACTCATAAACCCTGTAGTCACTCAACAAAACAATGAGTTCCTATCCTCCCTCCCAACAAACGAAGAAATAAAAGAAACCGTCTGGTCACTCAACAAGGATAGCTGTCCCGGACCAGATGGCTTTAACGGCACTTTTTTTAGATCTTGCTGGGAGATCATCGAGGTTGACCTGTGTGCGGCTATAAGAGAATTCTTTTTGGGTGTCCGCATGCCTACAGCCCTAACGACCTCACTTATTACCCTGATCCCGAAGGTACAAAACCCCAAAAATTTTACCCAATTCCGCCCGATTAGCCTCACAAACTTTACAAATAAAATCTGCTCTAAGATCATGGCAACACGATTAAAACCCCTCCTACCAAACCTGATTTCTAAGGAACAAATCGGCTTCATGGAGGGTGAGGACATACATCGGCACATTCTGTTGGCAACCGAGATCCTCCACCACTTGGACAAAAAAACCAGGGGAGGAAACATTGCAATCAAGCTTGATCTGTCTCAAGCTTTCGACAGGGTTTCTTGGGGCTTTTTGGAGGCTGTTTTAACGAAGTTTGGTTTTGATTGCAGGTTTACTCAGCTAATCATGAGCAACCTGGCCTCCAATCATATTTCCATCCTTATAAATGGACAGGCCCACGGATTTTTCCAGCCAAATAGGGGGGTAAAGCAGGGGGACCCCCTATCCCCATACCTATTCCTTCTAGTAATTGAATGCTTCACACGGGGATTACAGCGGCTAATTAATACTAATCGGATACAACAATATATGATTGGCTCTAAACCTAGCCCGGTTGCCCAGCTTGGATATGCGGATGACCTTCTTCTTTTCATGAATGGGTCGGCTGCATCCCTCAAGCAACTTTCAGCCTTTCTGAATTACTACACCTTGGCCACAGGTCAGCTTGTCAATCTAAACAAAAGCAACATCCTGGTTAGTAAGAACCTAAGTTGGGCAAGGAAAAAGGAAATCGAAAGACGGACCGAAATGAAAACTCACAACCTCCCAGTCACTTACTTAGGGGCTGTCTTACACCGTGGAATCACCAGGATTGAACACTGTGTGCACATCATAAAGGCATTTGAGTCCAAACTTCTTACCTGGAACAGAAAACAGTTAAGTCAAAGCGGTCGGTTAATTTTAATAAAGCATGTGTTGAATTCTATACCGCTGCATCACCTAGCGGTAACTAATTTCCCTGTCAAAGTCATTCGCATCCTCCACAGGATTTTGGCCAATTTTTTTTGGGGTTATTCTGGTATTAAGGCGAAATATCATTGGAAGAGTTGGTCACAGATATGCAGACCCGGGGATGAGGGTGGGCTGAACGTGAGATCGCTTTTTGATATTCAAAAGGCGATGCAACTGAAAATCTGGTGGACATACTCACAGAATGACTCATTGTGGCCTACCTACATGCATGACAGATACCATAGAGCAGGAGAGATGATTTCAAAAGCAACGGACAGTAGCATATGGAAACAAATCTGTCTTACGGCCAGAAAGTATCCTGATTCTATCAAACATAAAGGGCAACAAATAGTTTGGACTCCAAAACAGGATGGTCAATTCTCCCTAAACAGTGCATACCATCTTTCCCGCACCCACCATCCCACCACTTTCAGCCTTAAACAAACTTGGCTACCCATGCAACAACTTAAAATCAAACTCTTTGTATGGAAACTTCTAAATTCATCCCTACCCTTCCCTGACAACTTAAACCGCTTTCAAATAGCCCTAGCAACTCGTTGCCCTTTCTGCCTAAACAGCCACGAAACCCAAAACCACTGCTTATTTCACTGCTCTAACATTAGACCAATTTGGATCTATTTCTCTTCTCTTTTGCAGGTTCGAACTACTAATCACGAGGATCTAAGGCAAACCTTGTTCCTATGGTGGATTGGGGGAAAAGGAAACAATACCAGGGATACAATGAGACAAGCATTACCAGGCATAATTCTTTGGAACATTTGGAAAGCATACAACGCATACATATGGGATGGCAAACAGTTTTCGAAAAACCAAACAATTTCAAACATCAAAGATTACACAACAAAATGGGTGTATGCCAACCAACACAAAGCATGCATTCATTTCGATCAAGAACTACGCTCCGATGGCCTCATGCCATCAATACAGAAACTCAAGACCAAGACAAAGAGACTAAAGTGGCAAACAGACTCGCCTTTCAACCTTTTTCTGAACACCGATGCAGCATACAAAGACAATTCCAGTGCGGGGGGAGCTATATTGAGAGACGCCGTTGGAGATTTGAAGCAAGCATTTGCGTTCCCCCTGTCAGCCTCCAGTCCTCTACATGCTGAGATTCAGGCCCTGCAAATCTCGATACGAAGGATCACAGAACACGGGTACACGTCATTCATCACATTCACAGACTCAGAGATAAGCGTAAAAATGATTAATGGCTACGTTACAGTACCTGACCATCTGCAAGGACCGATCCAATCCATCGTCAAGCTTAAAGTTGCACACAGAATTTCGATCTCCCACCGTCCGCGAGAAACCAACACAGCGGCTCACCATCTTGCACGAATCGGTCTTCAATCAAAGGACCTGCAGTACTACACATCCAACAACCTTCCACCGACGGTAAGAAGAGCTTATAATGAAGACAGGGAGGGTGTTACTTACTTCAGAGATACAGGCTGACCGTCTAGAAGGGAAGAGATCGCCTTGGAATATCGGCGTCTCGCTCCCTCAGCTCACACCACCTCTAACCCTAGATCGGGAAAACATTCCCTCTGTTTGGATTATTGAGCTTCGACGTCAGACATTCCCACTCCTTGGACGCACTCTAAACCACTTCATCATGGGCCAGGCTTTAGGCCCACTGCCGCCCGTTCAATCAGTTACTCCCTACAAATGTTCTAGTTTTCTTTTGCTTTCTTTATTTTTTTAATATTCTGTAACCGCCTTTATTTCATTAATAAAACATGGATGTACCTCAAAAAAAAAAAAATAATTATTACTAGAATCGGTCGGTTAATACGCTTGTTATTAATTCGGCCCTTTCACGGTAGTAAACTTGGGTTGTTAATGCATGCTTCTCATGGTTAATAAGCCAAGGGGAATTAATTATATTGATTAAACCAATAAACCGCTTGTGTTGAGGTTATCAATCTCAATCGTTTTCATCTTGATTTTATTGCTACTATCAAGTTAATATACGGCGCTTGTTCTATATTGACTCGGTAGTAAGTTTTATTAATGAACGCCTCTCGTTATTAATAACTACCCTCGATGAACTGGATATACTCCTCGATTGAGTATTCGAGAGGAAGATAGTTAAAGATATAACCGGGATCGACGAACATTTCATTAAGTGGATAAAAGTAAAGCCAAGTCTTCTTCTCATTAATTAAACCACATAACTCTTTCATCTTCGTGTTTAATTTATTAAACCAAATCAAACTAAAAAACCCCATTTTGTTACTTGTTCTATAAAAAGAAAAGTATTCCTTTCCCTGTGGATACGAACCTTACTACGCTATACTACGTATAAGCGTTGTATTGTATTATTATTTTGAGTGCACATCACGACAAAGTGCACGTCAAATTTGGCGCCGTTGCCAGGGAAAGGCAATTATTTTTCTTTTTATTTTATCTCATAAAAATAAAAAAAATAAAAATCTTTGTTTTCTATTTTCTGAGCTTTCATGAGTATATGGATACCAACACATCATGCCTAGAGAGTCAAATTTCCGACTTGACTTCTCTAATAAAGGAGTTTATTTCATGTTCAAAATCTCAAGATGTCCATACATGCAACATTTGCATGTCACACAGGCATCTTACGGATTTTTGCCCAGAGCTTCAAAAAGAATACTTTGAACAAAGAAATGATGTTGGTTTCCAAGAGAGGTATGATTCATTCTCCAACACATATAACCCATACTCAAGTTCTTATTCCAGCATGTCCACTGAAGACATGATCCGAGCTCTCACTATCAATGTGATGAATATGCAACAAAATATGTCACAATGCCCGCAAGAAACAGTGTCCAACGAACAGAACTTGGACAATCAGTTGAAACAAATGCCAAGCATTGTGAACCACATGGGCGAGGAGGAGGAAGAAGAGGAGCTTACGGAGAAAGCTCAACCGGAGGAGGAACCTCAAAACTCAACTCCACCACCGTCCATTCCTGAAATCATGCCACCATTTCCTGAGACTCTAAGGGAAACACAAAGGGTGGAGAATGACAAAGACATCTACGAAATCTTCAGCAATTGTGAGTATCATTTAGATTTCTCTTCGTTCACAAATATGCAGGGAATAACGGTGGAGTTACGCAAACATTTCATACTCCCTCTTATACCACCCAGATCAAAACCCCTTCGATTGACCATGCTAAGTGAAAATCATGGACCCTCACTCTTACAATATGAAGTGATAGAAATCCAGATATTTGATCCTGGAAAGATTGTCAAAATAAAGGGTCGACAAATTGAGCCTTTCTATAAGAGTCACTCGGGTGAAAATGTGAAGAAGAGGGATCATCACGATCCAAGCCTAAACGACTGAAATTAAAAAAAGATGGTGTCATGGCACGACGTTAAATAAGACGCTTTTTGGGAGGCAACCCAAGTGAGGTACATCATTGTGTGTTTATTTTATTTTTTTTCTTTTTCTTTCCCCTACACAACCTCCTTTTCACCTCTTTTCATCTTTAATATTTCAAAACACCATCCAATTCCACCCCAATCACCCCAACCCTCATAACCATATCCTTCTTTCTTTAAAAATTTATCCAAATCCTCCACCAAACCCCACACACAAAACAATCATAATCTTGTTCTCATCACTTTCCTCTTACTCCACATACCCTCTAATACATAAACTCTTACACTTACCCCTCTCCCAAACCACAATTTTATATCTTCAAAAAAAACCAAAAAAAAAAAAGTGATGGCGATAACGAGCACTGGGGACAGTGCTCCGAGCTAAGTGAGGGGGAGTCACTCATTGGTACGCAATTAATTTTTCTACCTTGTAACTTGCATTATTTTTTTCACAAAAAAAAAAGAGAAATGCTAGTTAGTTTGAAAACCCAAAAATGGGCAATCTAAGCAAAAAGGGTTAATAAAAAAAATGAGTGAGTTGGAAAGGATGGAAAAACAAAAAGAGATGCTAGGGTGAAAACCTGAAAAGGCTCCTAGGCAAAATGAGAGATATGAGAGATATATTTGTTTTTACAGAACATCATTTAATCTCTTGACGGAAAAGAAGAATAAAAGAGGTGAAGAAAAAAATGAGCATAGAAGGCCATGAAACCCAAGAAATGTTTTTTTTTATTGAGCTAAAAACTCAATGTAAAAAAAAAAATGTTTTATCCTTGGTGGTCTTTTGCTTTTTCTTGTTGATTGTTGAACTTTTGAGGATTTGGAAGTGTTAAACATTTGACTTTACTCGAGGACGAGTAAAGAAGCTAAGTGTGGGGGAGTTGATATTCGTGTAATTTCCGATTGTATGTTTGTATTTTTAACTAGTTTTTATTAGTTGTAGTTGTGGAAATTACACACTTTTGGTGTAATATTGAATTTTCATTTTTATTTGGAATTTGTTTAGATTAGGATTATTCTGAGCTAAACAGGTCAAAGATCATTGAAGGGATCAAGATTGGACCTTAAAAGATCAAGGAAAGTGCAAGGAGACAAGAAAGATTTCGATTTGGAAAAAATACTCATGTACCCGGTCGGGTATTGCCTATACCCGATCGGGTATTCACTTGATTCGATTGTCCAAATCAAATCCGGGAACAAATGATCGTGGGAGCAAATTTTTGTGAAGATTTTTCACATACCCGATCGGGTATGCCGACATACCCGATCGGGTATGCCCAGAAAAGTGACTTTCTGGGCAATTTCCTAAGATACCCGATCGGGTATCCTATATACCCGATCGGGTATCAGACCCTGCAGCTCCCAAAAGCCTATAAATACACCCCTTTCCTTCACAATAAAATCAACAATTCAAATACACTCTTTAGCTCAGTTTAGATTAGTTTTTTCTTTATATTTTCTATCATGTTTAGTCTCCAAATGAGGAGCTAAACTCTTCCATTTTGGTTTTGCTACTTTGAAGCTTAATGAATTTGTAAGTTGTGAGTTATTTTCTTTAATCTTCTTCCTTGAATATTAATTCTCCCTTTAAATACTATTTCTATATCAATGTTGGGGAGTGTTACTAAGATGACAATTAGTTAACATCTTGACATTAGTTATAGTAATAGCTATTTCTTCCTCTATGTTAATATTGGGGAGTGTTACTAAGATGACAATTAGTTAACATCTTGATATTAACTATAGTAGGATTCATCTTCTTTAATATTCTTACTTGAGTATTAATTATCATATTCATATTTCATATTAATATTTTGAACATTACTCAAAGGATCAACTAGTTTTGTCTCATATATTAATTATTACTAGAATCGGTCGGTTAATACGCTTGTTATTAATTCGGCCCTTTCACGGTAGTAAACTTGGGTTGTTAATGCATGCTTCTCATGGTTAATAAGCCAAGGGGAATTAATTATATTGATTAAACCAATAAACCGCTTGTGTTGAGGTTATCAATCTCAATCGTTTTCATCTTGATTTTATTGCTACTATCAAGTTAATATACGGCGCTTGTTCTATATTGACTCGGTAGTAAGTTTTATTAATGAACGCCTCTCGTTATTAATAACTACCCTCGATGAACTGGATATACTCCTCGATTGAGTATTCGAGAGGAAGATAGTTAAAGATATAACCGGGATCGACGAACATTTCATTAAGTGGATAAAAGTAAAGCCAAGTCTTCTTCTCATTAATTAAACCACATAACTCGTTCAACTTCGTGTTTAATTTATTAAACCAAATCAAACTAAAACCCCCCATTTTGTTACTAGTTCTATAAAAAGAAAAGTATTCCTTTCCCTGTGGATACGAACCTTACTACGCTATACTATGTATAAGCGTTGTATTGTATTATTATTTTGAGTGCACATCACGACAAAGTGCACGTCAAATTTGGCGCCGTTGC
>CAMAPF010000041.1:600000-754920 GCA_945859915.1 Cuscuta epithymum
GTCATTTCAACATTTAGTACACATCTTTCATTTTGCTCACTTTTGATCTTAACTAATGTTTCTTGACCATTTATTGTCTTTCTCTGGCAATTTTAACCACTGCAATTGTTGCCGGAAGAACTATATATGAACTAAAACACAATAGTCATGTACCAATAGTGGTTAAAGTCGAAGACGTGAATCAATTATGGAATCAGTGTGATATTCGTAGCACCAAAAGTGAAATTTATTCTTTTTTATTTGGAAAAGAATAAATGGTTTTAAACTTTCACTTTATTATACTCAAACTTCAACAATAATTTTTACCTTTTAATTCACTTTATTAATAAATGTGTCAAATTAAAACAAAACACATAAAATGGGAGAGAGGTAGTACTATAGTATTCTTTCAAAAATTTGACTAAACATCATTTGAAACCCAATCCATATTAGTCATGGACCGGTCCTGGGCCGGGCCGGGCCGGTCCTGGGCGGGCTTTTTGGGTTTGACTTCGGGCCCGGAACCGGCCCGGGTTCCCACCGGGTCTGGGCCGGTCCCCGAGCTTCATTTTTTTTTTTTTTTGCTTTTCTACTCAACCCCCGACCCCCCCCCCCCAACCTGGGAAAACAAAAAAATGAAAAAACAAAAACAAAAAAGGCATGAACCGAGCCCGGCCAGTTTCTATTTTGGGTGACCCAAGCCCGTCCCGTATAACCCCCGGGCCTACCCGGACCGGTCTCTGGGCGGGCCACCGGGCCGTGCCTGGACTAAAACATAATTTGAAACCCAATCCATATTAGTCATGGACCGATCCCAGGCTGGGCCGGGCCGGTCCTGGGCAAGCTTTTGGGTTTGGCTTCGGGCCCGGAACCAGCCCGGGTTCCCACCGGGTCCGGACTGGTCCCCGGGCTTCTTCATGTTTTTTTTTTTTTTGCTTTTCTACTCAACCCCCGACCCCCAAAACACCCAGCCCAACCCGGGAAAACAAAAAAAAATGAAAAACAAAAACAAAAAAGGCCCAAACAGGGCCCCGGCCGGTTTCTATTTTGGATGACCCAAGCCCGTCCCGTATAACCCCCGGGCCAGGCACCCGGACTGGTCTCAGGCCGGGCCACCGGGCTGGTTCCAAACAGTGCCGGGCCGGGCCGGGCCTGGCCGGACCACGGGCCGGTCGGCCCAGAACCGGTCCATGACTAATCCATATTGCCCCGCTAGTGAAACCACAATTTAGTACTGCACTACTGCGTACATACTCTACACGGTGGGCTTTGACTCCTTTGAGTAGAACTGTAGAAGGCTCTGCCAAGGCTTAGAAATCTCCAACTTTAAGAATTAAGAACCATTTCTCTAATTATTAGAGTACGAAATTTGAAAGAAAAACATTCTTTCTTGAAAATATTGTCATAAAACTTTATCATTAATGTGTTTTATAAGTGTACTCTTAAATTTAGAAATGAAGGAAATAAGTTAATACTCCCTCCGTAACTTAAAAATCTTCCCACTTTCCCTTTTCGTCCATTACAAAAAAAATCTTCCCATCATACCCTCAATAATTCTTAAAATAATACACTATTACAACTATTTTTTTTGGATTTATCCTACATTCCACCACATTATTCCACTATTTTCCCATCATACCCTCAATAATTCATATCATCTTTCACTATTCTTAATCTACCTACTTTTGAAAAGTGGAGATTTTAAAGTTACGGAGGAAGTACTACGTAATGTATAAACACAAATTCAGCAAATTCGATCAATAAATTACAATGAGCTATATCTACACTTTTTATCACGAGATTCATTAATTCAATTAGATAAGTTGGGGTCCCGTGAGAAATGCAAGTTGAAAGAGATCGGTTGCAATCAGGAACTAAAATCCAGCAAACTCGAATCAACTAACCAGATTAGAAGTTAAGTTTACAATACAAGATGAGCCTGAAAGGAATCAATCTGAAATAAATTAAATTAGCATAGACTAATGGCTACACTGCTCTTTCATTAGGTACAATCACTAAGCTAATAGCAAGTTAAGGAGATGGGATCAATACACATCGGCAAGCTGAGGAAATTTGTGACCTAAATTTCTTAAATATTAATACACCTGAAATATATAACAGAACAAACTCCAGGATGTGAAATAGACAACGTGAAGAGGTCTTGGTAGCACACCTGGTTCCTGGTAATGTTCATTCACATGACATTCCAGTATGCAAGTCCACTGGCTGCTCCAACAATTGGGACTTTCTTCTCTTCTTACCAACAGGAGTGCATCTACTTGTCCTTCTGCCCACCTGCAAAGTGAACCTACGGTTTGAGTTGTTGGAACCGGGAGGAGGAGGAGATGAACTACCAGGACGGTTCTCTTTTCCACCCCTCTTGTTCTTCTCACCTCTGGGATGCCCTTTCAATATGGGAGATTTTGCTTTGTTCTTTGGTGATATGTGAAGTTTGACTTTATCCCTCATTTTCACTCCCCCCCGAAGGAGTCGGACGTAAAATGGGTTTGCACCAGTGTACACACTTGACTCTCCTTCTGCTCCATCTCTTTGCAAGTCTACATCCCCATTATTGACCTTTGCGTTGAATAAAAAAGATGGAAACCACCATTCATTAAAAGTCTAAGTTTGAAGCAAATAGTCTCCACACATAACAAAATTCCGATCCTGCTTTGTTTTGGCTTTATATTACCCAACTTTTGCTAAACAATAACTACTATCACTGTGCTGGATGAATCTATGACCAATGATGGAAAAAGTAATGCATAAGTTGCATTTGGCCTGTAGAAGCGGCAAATAAAGCTCAAACAGGAAAATAGACCTGGCGGTGGATAGGCAGAGATAGTAAGTTAGTGACGGGCAGTTTAATTGGCAGTTTAAAAGCGGAAGCTTTGGGGGTTGGGGAAGCCATTATGTGAAGGCTGTTTCTATGTCCAGTTGTGTATTTAATTTTGATTTCCCACCCGATACTATTGTAAGCCAATTGGCAAATGATTTGTTAAATTCCAATTTCAACGACTTACCATTTAAAAAAAAAATAGCCTTATTTATAGATATTATATTTTTTTATTTCACTTAAATATGGAATTTCCCATCATTTGCAATGGAGAAAAGACTCACTATTTTTTTTGCTTGGGAATATGATGGAATATAGAAAAATGGCTCACTAAACTGTTTGCGTTTCTTTGTTATGAAGCAACATTTAGTCCATGCAATTTTCGACATGATTTTCACTATGGGTCATCCAGAAACAGTCTCTTTGTGCTTTAGTACAGGGGTAAGACTGCGTACATCCAACCCCTCTTACCCCACCGTAGGTGGGAGCCTTTGCATCACTGGGGTGGTGGTGATGATGACGACTTAAATATGGATTTTTAAGTGCTTTTTAAAAAGATAATTAAGCAGCTCCTCCAATTAAACCACAACTTTAAATAAGCAATTTAGCATGTTCAGTTAAGCCTTGCAAAACTGAGTTTTTAATGTCTAAACCAGATCCAAGTCGTGAAATAAAAGAGGGCTTACTAGTTGCAGAAGTGCAGAGAATGTCCGGGCAACATTATGCTTTTCTTCTCCGCTGACAATATCAGAAAATGAAACACCATTTCCACTGTTTTCTTTCAAAGACAGCTTGCTCAAAACCTTATCACCATACTCATGAATATCAAAAGGCGTGTGTAATTCCTGTCATGAAAACAACACCATTGGTTTGTGATATAAAATAAAAGTGTCATGTATTACAAGTCAACAATGCAGTGGGGACAAGAAGAGAAGACAATGGACACACTTGTTCATTTAAGTTCTGCTCAATCCTCTGCTTCCATGTTGAAACCCTAGCAGCCATTTCAGTCTGGCGTTCTGTTTCAGCAAGGTTTGCAAGTAGAGAATCCTATACATAACAAACAACAAAGTGACAATGTGTTACACTATAGAAGTTTATGTAAGAGATTCATACTAATCCGAAATGCTCATCAAGCATTCTTGGGAACTGAATATACTTGATAGCTTTCGACCATGGCAGTCCTTTACTGAAACAGTGAGCTCTGTTGCGATAGGTAGGATCCTAACAAAAAACATTCTAATGGAAATGGCAGATGACCGTATTAAAGTATTCCATGTTTACTCCAATGTAATAGCACTATTATTTATTATGAGTGTTTAAGCACAAATTAAATCTCTTTTGTCCTCACCAAATGGGAACGGCAAAGATCTTCCAGAGTTCGATGAGTATTAGGATCTTCAAGACCTTCGTGGTCAAAAGGAACACCATCACTTCCATGCTGCGTAACCTTATCAGTGTTCACATTTTCATCTTCATTCGGTTCAGCAGTCTCAGGTGTGTGAAAGTCAGGTGATCCAAAATGGTAATTTGTGTTGTCAAAGTCATCATCCGCGTTGTTTTCAGTACTGTGAAAGACATCACCATCCATGTTTTCCCCATGAAAGAGAGACTCTCGCAACTGAAAACAGTAGCAAATTCTAGTAAGCCAGCCCATTTTTGTGGCAAAAAATTGTAGGGTTTATTAATGCAAGTAAAACACACCTTTTCATACGGTAGCGGAGACTGGGATTCATCCATCTTCTTTGTGGCAAAACACTTCTCCCATATATCATTAAGGTGCAAACTAATGTTTCCATGTGGTCTTGCAAGAGGAAACTGAGTGGTCACATGCATATGTTTTCTGGAACCCGTACCTTGACTTCTTTTAGCTTTCACTGCTTGAAAGAGTGCAGTTAACTGAGTGAGATAAAATAAACAAACAAATAATTAAGTACGGAGTAATAAATAAATAACAGGAAGTGAGAAGAAAGAATATGTTTACAATCTAAAAAAGACAACCTCTCCTGTATGGCTTATCTTTAAAATTTCCAGGCTCATGGGGATTTAAGGGTTTCCATGGATTTAAATCATCATCTTCATCTGAGTCACTGAAATCCGTTGGCTCTGAAAACACATCTTCCGCCCCATACAACCCTTCATGATTTTCAGGCATATGGTCATTTGTTCCGAAATCATTATTAATTCTTGGAGACAAGTTTATAACAGGTTCTTGGTTCTTTCGTGTTGAAGAAGGCTTGCCAACTCCTCCAGACTGTCCTGTAAAATGTTGCACACTTTTGCGGCCTTTGCAGCTGCTGTTCAATCCTTTCCCGGTTTTGTTTTCATTAGTAAAAAAATTATCAATGGCTGTTGCATCGCATGTATCCAATAAAATAAAATCCCTGTACACATCACAGGTGGCAAGCTGCAGGAAATGAACATACATCAAAGACTTAGAAATTGTGACACTTTTGACAATGTGCACATAATTGAAACCGGCATACCAAATAGCACTCGAGTTCTCCAGCATCTCCAATTGCATCAAAGCAGTCACCCTCAAGCACAACTAGGTTTGCAGGGGCCTTAACAACGCGATTCAGTAATGCGTCTTTGGAGGTTGTGTTGTCTAGCAAGTTCTTAGGTTGCTCTACGAGAAAGATAAAATCAGCAAGATATTTATTTAGATCAACTACAATATTATCATGCACATAAATATACTACCTGGAATGTCATCTAATCCCCAAAAAGGGTCATCAGGAGCATCATTTGAACTACTTGCTTCCGTTCCGGCTGATCCATTCACCGTGCTTTGTTTCTCACTAATCATGCACACATTTATTTTTGAAGCAATAAAAGTCAATAGACAACATACTATGAAGTAATGTAACAGTATTAGGATTTGTTAAAGAAAACTTCACGACTGCATTTCTCCAAAGCTCTTTAGTGCAGAAAGTGAGCATACAGCTACCAGTGTGAAAATTTATTAGCAGGCAAACTTGATTGTCCAACGGTACTTATTGTAACACCCATATGCAAATATCAATACTTAATCGTTCTTATATTATGTCATTGAGTCATATGAAGTAGAATGACATTTCATAGTTGCACAATATAGAATAAATATTTCACTTCATAAATACAACACAAACAAGATGGCACAGATGGCACACTAGAAATTGAATAGATTAACAACCATCTTAGTCGCAAAAACAGAAACTTTTTTCAGGTGACTAATGAAATATAAACTGAAGTGGTGGGCTCATTGTAAGACAGTTATACTGCAATTAGATACATAGAATACCAATTGTCTAAATAAAATTGTACTCCCAAAATGAAACAGTTCAACAAAGGCTGTGTTATGTAAAAGGATGAAATAAAAAGCAAACCTCTTCTGAGAAATGGACTCCAAAGCAAGTAATACCAATGAATACAGGTACTCTACCTTCCTACTATACACCTGTGCAGAATCTTGAAGCAGCAATGCAGCTACATAAAAAAAAAATACCAAAACCTATAACAGAGATTAACAGATTTCTGGATAAAATAGAGTGGGGTATAAAAATATAGAAACCTTTAGAGAAGTTCACAAGATTTTGGTGGGCACCATCCCGACCAGAAACTTCGCCAGAACAAATCTCTAGTAAATAAGCTTCTAGGCTTGTTACAATATCGACTGACCAATTAGACTCAAGGTCCCGAGTTGGTTGCAAAGTGTGAATCATTCCGCTAGCATCTAGGCATGCTCTTGTTCGTTGATTTTAATTTTCCAGACCTTCCATGGCTGGTTGAATTCAACAAAGGATGAAATGCCAATGAATATATGTTCTCTACCTTCCTACAGCACATATATAGAATATAAATAGGAGGCTCTCTTCACTCTCATATCATCCTGAATCCTGCTGTTGCTGATGTCAAGTGATTAAAAGAACTCTTTGTAAGGATGAGTAGGCAGCTTCTTACTTTACTATCACATGATTTGATTTGGAAGCTAAGTTAAAATAAAATCAAGCAACTGCTCCCCGGCTTTTGCCCCACCGATGGGTGGTTTATCTTCCGGGGCAAAAAAAAAAATTGGAAGCTAAGTTAAAAATGGATTGAAAGGTGTTGCTTGAATATAATGAATGGATCCGATAAGACGTAGGAGCATAAAATTGTGGTGGGAATTTTGGAAGGAGCGTTGACGAAGCAGTGAGTGTGGTGCAAGTTTGACGGGAAGAGATGAAAAATAATGGACTAACCTCAAGGCATTAGACGAACGGCGTGGTGTAGACTGCGTCGGACCTAAGGGGAAGAGATGGCAAAACTGTATAGCGTAGTAGTGCGTACGACGACGACCGTCTGGAGATGAAGATCGGATGAATTGAATTTTTAGTACCCGTTTGGTAAAGTTGAAATGAAAATTGATTCGGTCTCTCTCCGCGCACCTAAAATTTTACAGGGCGCACCAATTATTCGCCATGAGTGGACAGTTATACCCTCTACCTTTTTTAATTATTTCACCGCAGTAGCATTGGGCGACAGGGAAAAGGAGGTCAATTTTGCTAGAGGTACATAAAGTGTACACAAAGTGTACATAGTATATATACCTTCTTTCTTTTTACCATTCCACTTTTATTTTTACCCATTTCTCTTCTCTCCTACGGAGTATTTCTTTCATTCCCACTTCTCCGTGCCCTGCGCGTATCTTTTACCTGAGCACCCTTGTTCCCTTCTTCTTCCTTCCTTTCTTTTTTTCATTCTCAATCCTTCTCCATTTTCAATTCTTCTCCCATGTAATTTCTAGCCATTTTCTTTCCTTCTCTCCATGTAGTTGTTATATACGATTCAGTTTTCAACACGATTGTCATTCTTCTCAAATTTATTCATTTCAAAATTTATTTGTGTGCCGTTTATATATATATATATATATATATATATATATATATTTGTTCTGATTTTATGTATATTGGGTATGTTATAACCTTGAATAGTTGATTAATTTGTTTTATTGTAAGAGATATGAAGTGTTAATTATTGAAACTTTAGGATAGTTACCCTACATCATTGATGCTCATAACATGTTTGTTAAAATGACTCAATGAACTTTTTATTTAAATTCATGATTTTAATTCTCATTATTGTCAATGTACATTAGTGTTTAATGAATTTTAGACTCTATTCTTTCAGTTTTCCAATTTTACTATGATATTTGATTGACTATTCTTTGATTATCATGAATTTGCTAGATGTCTTTTCTTTTAGGGCTATATATCTTTCTAATTTTTCAGATTATTATGTACTCGTATTTGTTTATGTATATTACATGTTTGATGAAATGCTTCTAAGATTTTTTGGGAGGTATAGGAACTTGTTTATTTAGACAGAATGAAACCCCTGTCACATGTAAGATAATACATACTAAATCTTTCTTCACAATGTTTTTTATATAAAGGTCAGGATTTATCCACAAATATGATAATGAGTTCAACAAGAGCAAAAAAAGTGTTCAATTAAGAGCATTTTATTTACATTGTTTTCTTCTATTAAAAAACATTTTCTTCGTGATGCAGGTGTACTCTGTAAATGCTTTTCCAACATATAGTATTTAGTATGTTTTTTTCCAACATATAGACGGTTGCGAAGAGGTTTGGCATTTGAAGGGTTTAGAGAAACCACAAAATGAAGACTGAAAGGTTATTATGGAGCATCATATCACCGTGACATAGTTTAGGATTTTGGATGTGTTTAGCTCCGGGAAAATTTCAGGCTCTGAATGTTGTAATGATCACAATTTGTTTTCCTTTGATTTCAATGTCATATATGTATTAACTTTGATAAATAGTATTCATTTATGACTCTTGTGTTAACATTTATTATCAAAGATGTATCTTATTTTGAACTATGTATTGATAAAACAAATGATTGAAAAATGAGTCAATTTGAAAATCAAGAATGATAGTTTGGTCACAGGCAATAGTCACTGAAACAGGTTAATTTGTAAAGTAAATTTGTCTGTGAAGCACACATGAACTGTTTGGTCACAGGTAATACTCACTAGGACGAGTAAATGAACTAAGTGAAATTGTTTGTGAGCCAGACATGAAGTGTCTGGTCACAGACAATATTCACTGGAATGTGTTATTGTGCAAAGTGAATTTGTCTATGAGACACACATGATTTGTCTGGTCACAAACGATTGCCATTGCGATGAATTAATGTGCTAAGTGAAATTGTTTGTAAACTAGAGATTAAATGTCTGGCTACAGGCAATAACCAGTAAAATGACTCAATGACCTAATGTGCTATGTGATATTGTCTGTGAACCAGATATGAGTTGTCTGGTCACAAGAAATAGCTACTCAAATGACCTAATGTGCTAAGTGAAATTGTCTGTGAACTAGACATTAAATGTCTCATCACATGCAATAGGCACTGGAATGACCTAATGTGCTATGTGATATTGTCTGTGAGCCAGACATGAGATGTCTGGTTACAGACAATAGTTACTCTTATGACCTGATGTGTTTAGGGAATTTGTAATTAGATCAACCAAGTGTTAGTATCTAAAACTGTAAATAGAGATAACAAATGTATAATTTCATTTCATAAATAATCAATTAGGACATGTTTACTTCACCGGTTATTAAACGGTGCTTATTAAGACCCGTGTTAATAAGCGGCGCATAAAATAAACAATGTTGTAAGACCGTGTTTACTTCAAACGGTTTAAAACACCGCTTAACATTAAAATGTCCAAAATAACCCTATACATATATATACACACAAACATTCATGAACACAAGTATATAATATAATATGTGTACCCATACCCCTAACCCCTTACCCACCCTACCTTACCCCGACCCCACCCACCGCCTACCCCTACCCCCTACCCCTACCCTACCTACCTGACCCCACCCTACCTACCCGACCCTACCCCTACCCAACCCCACCCTAACATGTCCCCACCCTACCACAACCCTACCCCCGACCCCATAGGCCCCTACCCCCATGGGCAGGGATAACAATAGGTTAAGGGCAAGGGGTAAATTCGGAAACTGAAAAAGCTTAAAGTGCCGCTTAATTAATACATGGGGGGTGGTATGCTTAATAAGCGGCACTTTAAGCACCTCTTTCGGTTAGTAAGCGGCTTTTTAAGCAGTGTGCGTGTTTACTTCACCTGTCTTACTAACCTAACTGTGACTTTAGCAGTGAAGTAAACACCTCCTTAGTTTTTCACATATGTTAAGTAGAATGTAGAATGTTATTTACTTATATTGTAAAGTTAATGTTTTTTACCGTATGTATCAAGACAACAATTACGGTAATCACTTTACCACAGGTATTATCATTTAACTATTTTACAACATGCATTTTCTTTTAACAATTTTACAACATGTATCACGCTTTAACTAGTTTACAACATCTTATTTTACAATGTAATAGTGTTTATATTTGGTTTTACTATCAAAGATATATCTTATTTTAAAATAGGTATTGATAAAACAAATGGTGGGAAATCAATTCAAACCAGAAATGAAGTGTCTGACCACAGGCAATACCTATCCGAATAGGCTACTGTGGTAAGTGGTATTGTCTGTGAACCGGACTTAAAGTGTCCTGCCACATGCAAAAGTCACTTGAACATTATTGTCCATTTCTTTGAGCCCTTTGTTGGGACCAAAGTAATATTGAAGAGTAAACATTGTTTAAACACGATTACCACTTAATAGGATATTAACACCAAGCAACAATTAAAACCAAAGCCTATAATTAGCCCTTAGAATGAGAACATATATCTTCCTTAAGATATAATAAACTAAAATAAAAGGGAAATAAAGCAACTCTAACCAATATACATGATCAATATGTCAACAAACAAGGTCAGAGTCTTATTACACAAGGCAAAAAACACTCTAACAAATAGACTTTTTTCTTTCTAACAAATGGTCTCTCTTTAGAAGTGGCAATTACATCCTTTGTCCGCCTTTTACTACTAGAACTAGCTAAGATATCAAAGTCCAACCACATGTGAGCTAAGACTTTGTGCTTGCCCCATATATATACCGATCAGTAGAAAGAGGTAAACAGCAAGTGAACAATCATAGTAGCTTGCTCACATAAGGTAACACTCCACTGATAGTTGTGCTTGCCCCAATTACAGTTAACACCTCTGAACAAAACCTGATAAGAAAATGAGTAAGTAAAACGATATGCACCAACGATAATGGAGCACTTCTTAAAAATGTTGTAATTTTAGCCTGAGAGTAATATTAATCTCAATTAATGGAATGTTAATACCACATATAATAAACATTATTAGTTAATTAATTAATATCATAATTACAATGACATTCTTACTATGCTTATGTTTCATAAAGTGAGATGTACCAACATCAAGAAACTCATACCACTAAAAGACAGTTTTTAAATAGGAATTAAATATGCAGAAACTTTTATATACGGAGTATATAAATAGGACATATAAAAAGTCGATGAGATTTAGTAGAGAAAAATGTCTTAAACAACAATACAGTGACATTCAAGGCCTCACAAAATAAGCTCTTAAATAGCTTCAGGTAGCAATTCTCATCACTTGTGGTTAAACCTCTATTGTTAGGTTCCCAACATGCTGTGTCCCAACCAAGTTTTTTACCAAAGAATGAAGTGCATGGAAAGAAGATTCTTGACATATTATTATGCTTCAATATTGAATAACAGAATTCATTCAATCATTTCAACTAAAATGTAATGGGCACACAAATGAAATATGATACTTCAACTATAATTTTAGTAGTTAATGTCACAAACAACCATGTATACAACAATACATTTTTGTCCCATTGCAATTAAGAAGTGGAGCATTATAGAGCTGTCAGCCATTACTCATGATCTCAATTCATTTGATTTGCAACGACATGGTTACGAGTTTCTTAAACACTAATGCACATTAATAAAAACGACAACAAAATCATGAATTTGAACAAAAAGTTCATTGAGTTATTTCAATAAACATGTTATGGGCATAAATGAACTAGAGTTATTATCCTAAAATTTGGATAATTAACACTTCATATCTCTTACAATAAAATAAATTAATCAACTATTCATGATTATAACATACCCAATACAGTGAATAATAAATGTCACCAATCCATAATCATGAAGCCAAATAGTCATACATTTAACACTAGTAACATACATATAATCTGAAAAATTAAAAACAAAGATAGCCCTAAAAGAAAAAACATCTAGCCAATTCATAATAATCAAATAATAGTCAATCAACAATTAGTATATCATAGTAAAACTGGAAAGTCGAAAAGATAGTCTAAAACTCATTAGAAACTAATGTACATTAACAAAATAGAGAACAAAATAATGAATTTGAAGAAATTTTTCATTGAGTCATTTTAACAAACATGTTGTGGGCATACAATGAAATAGAGTATTGGGATTAAAATTCCAATAACTAACACCACAATCTTTTGCAATAAAACAAAAATGCAAAGTTCTGGGGAAAATTTAAAAAAAGAAAAGAAACCCTAAAATGTATATGGAAAAATTGGAGTAAATTACCTCAATAATGATGACTTTGGGAAGTTCCATCCATCAAGAATATTTCATCATATTATTGTGATAATAAATACGGAGTAAATTAGAAGATGGATGGAGTGAAAGTGGTGGAGAAATTAGAGGGAAAAAAGATAAAGAAGTCATGAAGAGAGGAGAGAAAGATGTGAACCAGGAAAGAAAGAGAGTGACGAGTGGGGAGGGGGTTGTGCGGGCAGAGAGAAAAGAAGAGAGAGGGGGTGGAGAAAGTTAATGGGGGGAGAAAGGTAAAAAAAAATGAAAAGGAATGATAATAACAACAATGGTATTTATATGGTGTACAACTTGTGTACAAGTAATGTAGACTAAGCATTTCTCAAAGGAGGTTGGACGTTGGAGTTGGATTTCTTTTTTGGGGTGAACCCCCTATAATTAAGAAATAGTTAGGATTTTTTTTTTGAGAGAAATAGTTGGAATTAAAAATACTTTTTTGCCTAATATGATTAGGATCATAAACCTAATTACTATCAAAAAAATTATTATAAATATTTGCAACACACCAAAATATTTTTATAAGAGTTCTCCAATCACATTATACAATAACAGATAATAGCATAGATTATCACAAAAAAAAATTATTCAATTTTACACCCACGGGGTATTTCGAGCCCGTTTGGTAACCATTATTTTTGACTTTTCAGACTTTTCAACCAACTTTTTTACCAAACTCGTAACTTTTGATTTTATAGAGCGTCTCTGCAAGTACCGGGGACAGAGCCTCACTCTCTATCTATTAGATTGTGATTATAGTCCAATTTACACCCTCTCATCGTGCCGTCCGGTCGGTGTTGGGGGGCCCTCGGGGATGGGTCATCCCTTTTTTCGTAACTTTTGATTTTGCACACTGAATTGTACGGAGTATAATAATAAGAAAAAGTTAGGTTGAAGTTACTTTTCCGGCTGTATTGGCTGAAGTTGCTGTAGAGGATCATTTTAGCTTTTTTCATATATATTTTTGTTATTTTATTAATAAAATATATTTTAAATATTTTTTCCCCGGAAATCAGCAGAATCAACCAATACAGCCACAACCAATATAGTCACTCCAGCCAAAAACTTCATAAATTTCAACAGAATCAGCCGATACATGCATACAGCCGATTTGGGTGTTAACAAACGGGCCCTACAACTTCGTAATTTTTTATTTGTCTAAGTTTAATTTAAGTATTAATAACTATGAACCATAACTTGTTTTTTTATCATGTTTAAACTTGTAGAGCGTATGATTCTCACTTGGACTTGTTTGAGTTTAAAATCATATCGAATAGATCCAAATTAGAATGTTTTTAGTTAGGTCAAAATTTTATTAATGATCTTTTTAAATTTGGTGTGATTTATTTAATTTAAGGAAAACCCTCTTAAGATAGACACCTAATAGAAAAGATTTTTTTTTAAAAAATCATATGCAATATTGGTGTCATATGAAAAATTATAAAAAGTTATCGTGTTCGATATTTTTTGTCAAAATGAGAACAGAAATGAATAGGTTATACAAGTTATAACATTTTATAAAAAAAAAAGGTAATTGTCATGTTATCAATTTAAGTCAATATTTAGAAAAAAAGCAAATTAAAAATATTAATTAACTAGAGGTAGCGTACGTATTTTCCTCTTTGTTTGATCCACTAAATATGTAAGTGGCAATTTTTGTTTTAAAAGAAAAAAGAAACAGGGCAAAATAGTCTATGTATGGTTACGTTAAGTAAAATTAGGGGTGCACAAAGCAACCCCCAATTGATTTTGTTATGACCCGCGATTACATCCTAAAAAATCAATCTAATAGGAGCGGTAGTCCAAAGTCTTATATAATGATTTATTGTTTTATAACTTTTTTATGTGGGACAAATACTCTAAAAGATTTCATGTGAAATTGTGAAGTATTGTATTTTTAGTAACTTGAAATTGATTTTAGGTAAATTGTGAAATTGTATTTTTAGTAACTGTTTGGCAAAGTTGAAATTTTACTTGAACCACCTGACTTTATTAATTTGATGATTTATGACACTATTATATTTAAAATAACTTTTACTAATAGATAAAGAAAAATTATATGAATAAATAAATAAAGTGATCTTCTAAAGTAAATAAAGTGACCTTCTTTGTAGGGTCTGAGATTTTTCGTCGCTCCTATCAATATGAGCTTGGAGCTGTAAATTATACTGATTTTAAGTGTTCTAACATTTGGGATTGCAACTACATCGTAGGAGATAGTATTGACGGATGAACGAGATGCGGCTGAGTGGTAGTATATATCGAGGTTGGATCGTGAAGTCTTAGCTAACCATTCCGACGGTGGTGGAGTAGGTATTCACCCATATTGCGAGAGTTTGTCCTCCTCTTGAACTACCTCCATACCAAGAAGAGCTTAGTTGAAAGATTTTATTTCAGTTTTATTTTCTTTTTCTCATTAGCAGCAATTGTTTCCGTTCTAGTCTGAGTAGATTTAGTTTGAATATTTGGATTTTTGGAGTTCTTTTGATAGGCAGGATTTCGGTTCCGGACGTTTTAGGCCTAAATTTGCCCGTTTCAGATTTAGCGAGTCATGATTGGATATGTAAACTCTGTCTGAAGCTTGTCTTGTATAGTTTCTCAATTTTAATATAATGGCCGCTCTTTTATGATTAAAAAAAGTAATTCCAACCAATTTGATCGCAAGAGTAACTTAAATCTCACTTGCGTTGATAAATGTATAATTCAGTACACACAATCTTTTGATTTTATATCATAAATCTAATTTAATCTGATTGATAAATTGAAAATATTAGTTGTCAAATAGGCTCTTAATAGTGTTGGGTGTGTTTCGAAAAACTAAGAAAATAATTAATAAAATTAATTAAATAAAATGACTTAAAGGAAAAACGAGAAATGAGATGAAGCAGAATAAGCCAAAGCTCGTGCCAAGCACGATTTCCTTAAAACGTATTCGGTGCCTCCCGGGGTGCTAGGAGCGTTGCAACGATCGTTTCCCAGGATACGATGACTTCGAACAATAGTTTAGCACTCAAACTAAAGTTCCAACGAACGAGAACAAAGCTTAGAACACAGATGGAATTTCGGAAGCTGGAGTTGTTTTTCTAGAGCTCAAAACTGTGTGAGTACGTTTGTGAGTGGTGTGTTGTTGCAAATCACCTGCCAGCTACTTAGAAGATAGAATTTTCGGACGACATTCGTGTCCGCAGGTCGCCCGCGCACGCAAGTCGGGCTTTTTGTTCTCCGGTTTCGGGATTTGATTCGCACCCCCCCCCCTGCGCGCGTGGAGAGAGCCTTTACCCTAAGGAATCTTAACTCCTTAAGGGGGGTTTTCCTCTATAAAGGGTTCAAATTCCCTTGGGTTTTCCGGTGTGGGAAAACCACACTAGAAACCCATCATTTTCCTAGTTTTCTCCATTCCAACGGATAAACTTCGAAAAGCGATTTCTCATTCACCCGTTATCCGTTTTGAGCGTACCATATATCGAATTGTAGCCCTAAGTAAGGACAATCCGAAACCACTTTGACCCGACCCAAATCGGAAGTGGACCACACTCAAAAAATTGCCCCAAAATGACCATTTAATGCAATTTCAACACACTTTTTCCAACAAATAGCTCTAAGTTGTAAAGTAAATGTTATAATTAATAATAAAACTTCAAATTTAATATATTTTAAATCTCATAACCTAATTTAAAATTCTATCTACATGTAAAACTCACTCACTTCAGTAAGCATTGAAATATTTAAAGAAACTTTATAAATTGTTTTATTCAAAAATTATTATTTTATACCCCGTATATACCATATTTATTATCTTAAATTTTAGTTCTCATTATAACAATCACTTTCTCTTACGTTAATTGGTGTTATTTTAGATATTCATTTATTTGACTTGAAAAAAATTCTATATTTGAATTTCAATGTTATTTAGAAGATTTGGAATATGTGAAAACAAAAAATGCAAGGTTGGAAAAACATTTAAAGACCCCGCTCTCACGTGCACAATTTATGGTGAGTATTAATCAATACGGTGTTGCATACTTCCTCATTAGCCACCGCTACTAATAGTGATATATTACATATACTCTCAATATTAATATTGAAATTTTATTTAGTGTGGACTGACGTTTAATCTATACAAATATCGCATTCAATTTCGAAAATATTTATAAACTAAGGGATACATATTTCAACGACTTTTTCTTCACACGCGATAACTTTTAGAAATGTTATAAATCCACATATATAAC
The DNA here is from genome assembly GCA_945859915.1 of Cuscuta epithymum. NCBI lineage: Eukaryota > Viridiplantae > Streptophyta > Magnoliopsida > Solanales > Convolvulaceae > Cuscuta > Cuscuta epithymum. The sequence goes on from CAMAPF010000041.1 coordinate 616,612, forward strand.
ATAAAGACTTATAGATGGTATTAACTTATAAATCAATGAGTGCATTCTCTCTCTCTTCTCCTAATCTTACTATTACATGTGACACTTTCTTATTTTATACGCCTCGAGTATTACATACACCTATTTTGAAATTGTAATACTTTTATTAATTATGTTTTTTTTTACCCCAAAACTCCATCATGATCGGTGAGGTAAGAGCTGGAAAACTATTACCGAGTATTATTAAAAATGTTAAAAAGAAGAGAGAACTACCAAATAAGCCCTCGAACTTACATAAAAAGTGCAAATCACTCCTTTTATAGGAGGCTCTGTCCGGCCGTCGTCATTTGTGGTGATTTCCGGTGGAATTGTTTGATGAGATTTTTTGATCATCTTATTCATTAAGTCTAGTTTACTCATACTAAATTTCAACTAAAAATTCAATCGGGAAGATAGTCAAATGAATTTTTGAAGATAATTGCGCAGTTAAATAACGCAATATATTTCAGAAAATCATTTGACTGCCTTCCCGGTTGAATTTTTAGCTGAAATTTGTTATGGGTAAACTAGACTTAATGAAGAAGATTCTCAAAAAAAATCATCAAAAAAATCCACCGGAAACCGCCCAAATGGCGACGGCCGGACAGAGCCTCCTATAAAAGGGGTGATTTGCACTTGGGGAAAATAAATAATATACCCCGAACTTTGCCTTGGTGTGAGCTCCCCACCCCGAACATGTCATAGTTTAAAAAATACCCTCAACTTTATTTATTTAATATTTTTGTACCATATTTCAATAAACAAATAATATTTCTCAAATTGTAATATTTTTATTAGATTTAGTTGGCAAAAAAGATGTGTGATTCCCAAATTACTGTGTGCTTTTCGAATTGATTAAATAACTTCAAAATCTCTAATTTAAGTACAAAAAATATGTTAATTAATCTTTTTTGCCAACTAAATCTAATTAACATATTGTAATTTGAGAAATATTATTTGTTAATTAAAATATGGTACAACAAATTTAAATAAATAAAGTTGGGGGTATTTTTTAAACTAGGACAACTTCGGGGTGGGGAGCTCACACTAAGGCAAAGTTCAGGGTATATTATTTATTTTACCTTTTGCACTTTTATGTAAGTTCGAGGACTTATTTGGTAGTTCTCCCTAAAAAGAAAGTACAAACGCTGATACAACAACATCATCCAAGCCCTAGTCCCCAAAAGATTTTGGATGGGCTAACATGAATCGATTCATGATATCAGTGCTAAAAAAAAGTTGAAAGATAGGTGGGGGAAGATAAATATGAGATAAAGATAAATATAAGATAACAATAACATAAAAATATAAGAAAGATAAAAGAAAAAAACATAAAAGAGCATAAAAAGGATAGAAGATAAAAACAACATAAGAACATAAAAAGATAACGAAGATAAATGATAAAAATAGAGAGAGAGAGAGAGAGAGAAGATATAAAAGAAATCACTCGTCCACACGAATGTGCACCCTCAACTCTTCTTTCTCCAAAGTCATACTCACATCAGTCCTAATTCCTATAACGATATTTATATTTCGATTCATGTAATGTGATATGACTAAGTGATGTTATTGGACGTCACACGTCTACCACAGCACACAAAAATTATGGAACAATATATGACTCTCTTATGGAGTCTCATAGGGTATTGTAACATCATCACCACATGTTGATGATGCCACAATACCCTATGTGACTCCATGAAAGAGTTTCATATAGTTTCATAAAATTATTCTACCACACCACTCTTCTCCTTTATCCTTGTTTGGGACAAACATAATATAAAAAATGATCTCATGATGGAGTTGAAGTACAAACACTAATGAAGGAGGAAAAATTAGATAAAAAGGTAAATTTGGATTAGAAAAAATGCTAAGAAAAGAAAAACAATAAAATACCACCCACTCCAGGCTCAGAAACCCAAAACAAAGGGCCCACCATCTCTTATCTCCACAAATGTAAGGAGATACCCAATCAGCTTGATCCCCAAAAGATCTGAAAGCGTTTGTAAAAAGCATCACAAATCCTAGCATCCCTCATTTTAGCTTGAAGACGAGCACTTTGTCTGACTCAATTTGAGCCGTTGGCCATGTTTGTTAATTGGCGTTTTCACTCCAAAACACTAGTATTTCTTTTATAGGGAAATGGTGTTTTGCCCCAAAACGCTTGAATCCAAACAGCCTCGTTGTTTTGTAATTAGGATCATTTAAACGAGCAAGCAGCTCTTGATCTGAATCATAATCCAAAGAGCCATTAAAAATAATTGTTTGAATCAGATTGAGAAACACACAGGGGCGGAGCCAGGATTCGACCGAGAGGGGGGCCGGGGTAAAATAAAAAGGGCCGTAGTAAACATATTACGTATAAAAGTGCTATAATATTAAATAATGTATTGTTATTCATTTAAAACATTCAAAATTACATGATTAAACGCTATATGAATTAAAATTTAGAACGTCGCTCCCACATGCAGGTCACGAAAATATCCAGTCCCTAAAATAAGTTTGTATAATATTCCATTAAATATTTAAAGGGAAATTTACCGGGATATGACTAAAACTCAATGAGTTTCTCAATCTATGACCTACCTAGTTTTTATACCTTTGTATGACCGAAAATCCAAAAACAAATACAAAATTCGTTTATATTTAAATGTTGAATGACGAAAATACCCTTATTTAAAATATGTGCATTTTGCACTAATTCCGTCCAATTAAAATTAATGCACTTTTTATTGTCGTTACTGCACAAAATTAATGCACGTCTTTACTGCACGTCCGGTAATAATCACTGCACTTCCGCCAAAATTAATTCTCTTCTCATTATATTCACTTGAGGAATTTATTTCTGTTTTTATTTTTTATTTTTTTAAATTTAGTAATTTTATTATTTTACGTCTGATTGAGTATATTGCATTTAATGATGATATCACTGCTCTGTGTTACTGCAATATCGGTCATAATCAATGCACAACAAAATTTCTTAATGCATTCATTCACTGTCATGTTCAGTATGTCTATTACCATATATATTCACCGTCCACAACACTTATTGAAATATTCAGTGATGGTGTTCAATGCCCATATTTAATGCCCAGAAACTCTAAATTCAATATAAAATCTAATCTCAAAAGTATATGCTCCAATGGAAATATATGAACCAGAAACTCCTAATGAATTTGGAGGCCCTGGTTCAAAATGTAAAAGCGGGGCCCCAAATTAATATAAAAAATTATTAAAAAATCTCAATCGAAATATTTATACTCAAATCAATGGAATACTCATTAAAAGAGAACTAAAAGAGTAAAATGACTAACGAAAAAATGATGTATCTATATTAATATTAATATAATTACTAATAATTTTTTAAAATATGGAGCCCCTTAAATCTGGGGACCCTGTTCTGGATAACCTATTAAACCCCCTAAAAACGGCCCTGTGCGGCGGCGGCGGCTGGCGGCGGCTGGACGAAGTGCAGCGGCGGCGACTAGGCGATGTGTGGCGGCCGGCCGAATGGTGGGGCGGTTGGACGACGGGCAGCTGCAAAGGGAGTGTTGGAAGTTGTATCTAGGGTTGTAGAAAATGGATTGGAGGTTAGGGTTTTATAGGTATAAGCAAAAGGGTATATTTGTCTATAAAAATTAATTATTAATTATGAATTTTAATTAAATATAAAGAATTATAATATTATTTTGAGACAAAAACTAGTTAGATCATAGATTGAGAAACTCATTGAGTTTTAGTCATACATAAGATAATTATTTCATATTTAAATGTTAAAATAAACACTAAAGACCCTGAAATGATTTTTTCGGCAGGGAAATTTAACTTAACTCAAGTCTTAATTGCATCTCTAAATAAACTACGACAACATATATAGTATATACTAGCACTTCTTAAATAATTAATAATTGCTTAAATACACACTCCTAAATTGTACGAAGTACGTAGTAATAAATTATTTCCTTCAAATTTGGGCTTATTTAGCTAATAACTTAAGCTCTTATTTACTCAATTATAAAAGAATCAAAATTGAAATGTAAAAACATAGAGTTGAGCGCATGCCTTTGGTAGCTTGGTTTGTCCTCTCTGCTACACTTACTACTCACAGGTGACCGGGCTATGGATGCTAAAGAATAACATATTAACATGGTGAGGGTTAAAAATAAAAATATAATACTAGTCATTAAAAAATGAAAAATTGGGAGGGGCCATGGCCCCCATAGCATTGAGCATAGCTCCGCCCCTGGAAACACACATGATTTCCCTACACTTGATTTGCATAGGGGATATTCCTCCCCTAGGCATATCCTTAGGATACTCCTCCTCAAAGTGAAAACCTCCCTATTAAAGCATTCGGTCTCAAAGGATGTCACATGACTAATACAAGAAGATAGATAGCCATATAGAGATAAATCCTCTTGAAAGTTCATGGAGGATATTGTATTCATAGTCACATAATCTTCAAAATTTGTATCTGAGCAAACCACCCTTGATCCCCCAAATCATTCTCCAAACGCTCCATTCTTCACCTCTTTTAATAGTTACCAAGATCACATATTTATCCACAACTTTTCATTCAGTTGTATATTTGAAATTATTTTTAATAGTAATTTAATAATAATAATAGTAATAAACCCTCATTTATTCATAAACATTCAAATCAGATCAGATTAGAAAGACTCAAGTTAAATCAGAGCATGAAAAGTCAAATCAAATCAGAAAGATTCAAACCAGATTAACAAAATTCAAATCAGAACAAACTATATAAAAAATATTCAAATCAAATAGATTATAAAAATGGGAAAAGTACACAAAAGGTACATGTGGTTTGGGCCGTTTTCACAACTGGGGTATGACGTCTAACACTGTTAGAAAGATTAACTATGATTTTCAAAATTCTCCAAAAAAATTAAAAGAAAAATATTAGAAAACTAATCCAAATAGAGCCAAAAATTTCAAAGAGATCGATAGTTTGTCGATCTCCTAGACGAGGCACACCTCATGATATTTTCTTTTAAATTTTCGGAGACTTTTGAAAATTGAAGTTAATATTTTAACGACGTTAGACGCCATGTCCTAGTTGTGATAATGGAAGTGAAACACATGTCTCACTTGTTAAAAAATAAAACATGTGCTCTTATCTGAAAATGACTCAAACCACATGTACCTTATACAGAGTATTTACTTTTATGTGTAAAAATTTTCTCCCTACGTCCCTGATAACTTTGCCAAGTTTGACCTCCACGGAGATTATTTTAATAAAGTAAAAATTGTGTGGTTGAAGTTTGTGTAGAGGAGATAGAATTAACTAGAATAAAAAATTCTTTACTTAAAAGTGAAAGTAACAAAATTAATGAGACATCCAAAAAATGGGAAAACTATAAGGGACGGAGGGAGAATATTACAATGGTCCAGATGCTAGGAATTCACATATATTTACCAAGATCACATATTTATCCACAACTTTTAATTCAGTTATATATTTGGAGTTATTTCTAATAATAATTTAATAATAATAATACAGAGTAGTAATAAACCGTCATTTTGTTCATAAATATTCAAATTGAAACAGATTAGAAAGATTCAGATTAAATCAGAGCAGCAAAATTCAAATGAGATCTGAAGGATTCAAACTAAATTAAAAAATTCAAATCAGATCCGACTACATAAAAATATTCAAATACTCCGTATTAGATTATAAAAAATTTGAATTACATCAGTCGAGATGTTAAAAATTCACATTAACCAAAGGCGGCCGTGTCTAGGATTTCTCCTAGTTGGAATTGTGCGACGGTGACAGTGGTTGTTGGTCGGATCGTTTTCTTCTTCTTCGGAAGAATCCAGTGCGGCTGAAGGAATCCAGTGCGGCTGAAGGTTGTCAGTGATCGATGCGAGTGGATCCGTTCTGTTCCATCATCGGCTTTTAGTTATATTGGTTTTTACCGAAGCATTCCGTGGGCAGACTTGGTGCTCCAATTTTCCGATGAAGACTGCGGCGATCGATTTTTCGTCGGTCAAGGAGGAGGAGGAGGATTGCATCGCCCTGGATTCACGTCCTGTCTCTAGGGTTTCACCGCTAAAGTTTTATTTGTCCGCTATCGTCTTTTGGCGAGGAGCGGTGCCGTCTTCCGACAATTCATTCGTGGATAGGGAGATTCTGCTGAAGGTGACTCAAGGGCCGATCAAGGCGATGAAGAAAGAAGATGAAGTGAAGGTGATGAAGACAGAAGATGAAGTGAAGGCGATCCGACCCCCTCCTGAACCGCCGCGGGGGGTTCCTGGAAAGCTGAGGGAAGAAATTTATTTTTTTGCTTTTAACTATTTTAATGGTCTAAATTTGTCTGTGTTTGTTTGTTGTTTTATCTCTTTCGATTGTAAAACTATGAATTTGAGTTTGGATGTGGGTGATGATTAAGAATGGCAATGAGGGAGGGACCCCGTGGGGAACCGCCCCGTGGGAGGGAGTTGGGGCAAGTGGTGGGATGGGGTGGGTGGTGGTGGAATTATTTCATCCCCGCTTAAATATGGGGCGGGTGATGGGTTATGCACCCCCCGCACTGTCCCCGCCCCGTCCCCCGTATATATTTACACATATTAACAATTAATAATAATAATCAAAATAATAATACTAATAATAATAGTAATAATGATACAAAGTAATTCAAATAGCATGGTGGCCCGGTAGGTTTAGTGGTTTCCTATCAAATGGATTGTGCCTAATGGGTCTATTTATGTTTAATAACTCAACTATCTTGTAAAATTGCTTATCAAAATCATAAACTAAAATGAATTTTTTTAGGGGGAAGTAAAATGAATTTGGGAAAGTTACAAAGTGATATTAGCTTAAACGCCTCACGCAAAGTTTGAATGTTTTCTTCTTTTATTATTTAGAGTGTGTTAATTCTTTTCTTATGAATGTCATCTTTATGATTGTAGTTAGAGCTCTTAAAATATGGTGATCATAGGTCGTCCTAGATGCTGTCAAATGACCATAATTGATTGAATGCAGGGTTTAAGAAAATATTATAGAGCTAATCAATGCTAATAAAGAGTTTGATAAAATGACTAAATTAAAACGTGTATAATGTGTTCTAGATTTGAAATGGGATGTAAGATTACATTGACACTTAAAAATTAAAAGTTTTTTTGGCTACTATAAGTGTTGTTTAATTTTTGAAAAATTGTCAGGGTCTAAAATGATGTTAATTTTTGACGAATATTTCCCCCGTTGGGTACCTGTGGTTCTAGCGGGTCAGGGCGAGGGATGGGGCGGGTCGAATAGTAATGGGGGATGGGGCGGGGTGGGGGCGATTTTTTAGACACGGGGCGGGGCATGGGGGAGTGAACCCCCGCCCCAACCCCGCCTCATTGCCATCCCTAGCGATGATCTAACTGCGATTACCGTCACTGGTTCAGTTGTGTCCATTAATGGATCAACAATTTATATTACCAAGTTAATTAGCTTTGAATTTGGTTCGCGAGACGGCGGTTTTCATAAGTTTTATTGTCGTTTTATCTACTTTCTGAATGGTTTGATATCAATGTAAGGGCCTGTTTACTTTGGACTTAACGGGCTTAATGGGAATGGTAACTTATCCGTCCAGCTATATAGGTTTGTTTACTTGGGACTTAATATAAATCCTGACTTATTCGCTCAGACATTTCTGACTTAATCGGCTCAGCTCCGTATTAGTTGTCCTTAGCTTTCAGACATCTTAATTTACGAGCATCTCGTTTTTACCCTGAGTTCTCCGTCACTGCTTCTACGCTGATAGCTGCCTTCATCAACACATGCCTGCTTTTTCACTTGTCTTCAGCAGCGAAATCACTAGAGCCTTCTTCTTCGCTTCTGTATTGAATCCATTCCATAGCGACCGAAGCTCTATTCCCTGCCTTCTTCATCTAGGTATTCTCTAAATTATTTCTACTCCGTATTTGTTATGATTTTATACATTAAAGAGTTTGTTTATATACAATTGATGCGATTAGCTTTAATTTTGTTGAAAATATACTTGAGATACGCCGAATTTTAGTTTGCGTATAATAAAGGAGTACTTCTTTACATCCAATTGAGATCGTAAAGGAATCGTAAAGGGGGGCAATTTTCTTCATAAATTTAGGATAAATATGGAGTACTTCATAAAAAACAAAAATACTTCAACCCACTTTATAGTTTCAAATTAAATCAGTATAAATTCGGATACAAACAAAACCGTTTTTAAATAATTGTGTGGATGATTTGACCCTGAAAGTATAAAATTAGGAGAAATGTACTTGTATATAGGAAGAAGAAGATGCACGTACAAGGATAAATTGGTAATTTAATACGATTCAGACTATACATTCAGCACACATAGTAAACAGTCTGTTATGCTAGTGTCACTTAACCCAGACAGACGTCTTAATTCATACAGACATCTTAATCCAGACAGAACTTAATGCCAAAAAAAGTAAACAGCCCCTAAGTCGTTTTCATAAATAAAAAAAATCACATTATAAACTTAGATGAGGCGAACAGAACAGTGAGAACATCCGACATTTGGTGAGCCCCAATCTTAATTCTACAAAAAATAAAAAAAAGTCAGCAACGGCATATTCTAATATTCCGCCTTTGCTCGTGCTTTGCCCATGGATAATAATTGCCGCCTATTTCCGTAATCGATGAATTGGCTCTTCTCAGATGCTCCCCCAAGCTTCCCAGTGAGACATTCCTTCTCCTACTACATGTACAAGAATCCTGAAAGTATTCTTGGAGAAAGATAAAAGAAAAAGGAGTGCTTTCATTTCTTTCATGCGAGATTGAGGCTTCATCACAATCTAAAACAAAAATAGAGAGAAAAGAATGGGCCTGAAGCGTCGATTCGCCTGCTTAATCTTTGGGTTGGGTTTGATTTCGAATCTCACCGTGATATTGAGTGATGCCGGCGGGGTGACCAGTAGCTATGCGACGGAGAACGGATCAAGCTCCGATATTAACGATATGCCTTTGGAGAGTGATGTCTTCAGAGTCCCTACTGGCTACAATGCGCCCGAGCAGGTTATGCCCTGCTTTAATCTTAGAGTTCATCATCTTTTTTTTCCTTTCCTTTATTAAAGATTCCATTTTTATTGTAATTTTTTCATTTCTCTATACTTACCATCAATAGCCATCCAGAAAAAATATCATTCTGGCACTCGTTATTATGTGACAAGTACAAATATCAAAGTACACTTCAATTTTAAAACATGCTATAACCCTACATTTATACATGTGGTCAGAAATTGAAGCACACTAGCACCATGAGAATTAATAACCCAACATTTATCTTTTACAATCAGACTGAATGTTGAGATTAGGTAGCACTACGGCAGAGGGTTTGTTTCCCTTAGGAGTTGATTTGTTGTAAACATCTTAAATTTAGTTTGATAAAAGTTAGTATGAACAAAATACATATCTAAGTTTGTTAAAAGTTAGATATTGAAGAGTTATGCAGGTTTTATGAAACAAATTTATTTTTTTGTCGGGTCATAAATTTGTTAGGATAGATGTTGGGTCCTAAGTTTGTTTTATCATTAGTTTGATAAAAGCTAATGATACTTTTAAGTTTTAACTAATATTGCCCCCAACTTTTGTTAAAAGTTTGACAAAAGTATGAACAAAATAAATATCATAAATTTACTTAAAAGTAATAATTTTTTGTTTTTTGGGAGGAAGGCATTATTAATGCACTATTTAAGATCATATTGAAAGTTGAAACATATCGTAGAAGGGTGGTTTTGTGTTGTTTGAATTGAAAAGGATTTGGGTTATGTAGGTACATATAACACAAGGGGATTATGAGGGGAAGGGAGTGATTATCTCTTGGATTACACCTCATGAACCTGGTTCAAACACAGTGGTTTACTGGGCTGCTGAGAATAGTAATGTCAAGAGCCGTGCTGAAGGAATCGTTGTGGCCTACAAGTTTGGTAATTACACCTCTGGCTATATTCATCACTCCACCATAAAAAACCTAGAGGTTTGTACCAATTTTTCCCATATAAAAGCATTGCTTAGTTTCTGCTAACCAATAGGATAAATCAAAAGAAAATAAAAGACTGGGAGTAAATTTGTTGTTTTTTGTGCTGGACTCAATGTAAGTATATAGTTTTTTTTACATATCTGCAAAAAGAAAATGTTATTCATCATGTCTAGCCTTTTCATGTCAACTACAAGAGGAGTTAGCACTAAACAAAACACTCTATCAGTCTATCTCCACTTGAAACATACGCCTTTCCGGCTCTTTGGGAATTAAATAATAAGCATTTTTATATAGAAATGACGCTGGAAAATAAAATGGAGTGTTGTGGTCCACTAACTCCATTTCAGGCATTTTTAAAGCTGAGTTGACGTAGAGAGACAGAAAAGGAAATTAAAAGTAAGTTACAGGAATACATAACAAAACAGAAATTCCCAAAGGGTCTATAACAAAAAAGTCCCTATATTTGATGGAACCAGGAAATATGTATTTAAGGCAAAGATTAGTGAGAAGTGTGACAAATTGTTTTTTATATATTTCTGCAGTATGATACAAAATACTATTATGAACTGGTGGGTGGATCTGGGGATGATGCTACGATTCGGCAGTTTTGGTTTGTTACTCCTCCTAAACCTGGACCTGATGTTCCTTATACATTTGGTTTAATAGGTATTATGTTATTGTTGTTAATATTATTGTTATTATTATTACTACTGTTGTTGTTGTTGGTATATTATTGTTATTGTTATTAGTATTACGTACTCCCTCTGTCCCGAAATATCTTTCCTACTTTCCTTTTCGGGCCGTCCCAAAATAATTGTCTCGTTTCCTCTTTTGGCAATAATGTGTGGCTCATATCAATTCACCTTTTTCTACTCAAATCTCAACCACAACTTTTACCTTTTCAACCACTTTCTTAAAACTTGTGCAAAAGCAAACAAGACATTTATTTTGGGACGGAGGGAGTAGTATTTTATTAATAATAATAATAATAATAATAATTATTATTATTATTACTATAGCTATTACTCCTATTCTTATTCCTATTCCTATTCCTACTCCTACTCCTATACATCGACCTTGATGAACTGAACTGCCTATGAAATAAAAGGGATATTTGAATAAATGTTTATATGTTGATGAAGTGGTTTATGGAACAGGGGATCTTGGCCAGACTTATGATTCCAACACCACATTGACCCATTACCAATTTAACCCTGTGAAAGGACAAACATTGTTGTTCGTGGGAGACCTCTCCTATGCGGACAGGTATCCAAATCACGATAACAACAGGTGGGATACATGGGGAAGGTTTATAGAGAGGGTTGCTGCCTATCAACCATGGATATGGACTGCAGGAAATCATGAAATTGATTTCGTCCCTGATATTGTACGTGTATCTTCATACCAATAACTGCTTTTAAGTTTATTACTGTTTTTCTTTTCAAATGAATCAGTAATCACTAGAATCTTTATTTCTTGCATCTATTATCAATATGCATTTTGCACCTTCTGCTATTTAACTACTAAAATATTGAGGAATCCTTGAAATAGGTATACTAGTCAATAGATTCAATCGATCTTAAAAAAAACTTTTCCGCCATTTCTTGACGTTATCATGTTTGTGATATGGATTTTGAACTTAATGGAACGACCCAACATTTTGCATGCGGTGTACCAAAAGTAACTCATGTTTGTCTTTAGCGTGAATCAATGGTTGTACTGTTGAATTAGGGCATGAGTAAGAGATTTACTAAATGTAGTTTGGTAAGACATAATGAAATGTTATGTAATAAAATTATTAGTGTATTTCTACTACAGCCCACCCCAAACTAGACCCTGGAATCATCATGGGTGACTATTAACTTCTTGTTTCTATATTTCAGGGTGAAACAGTACCATTTAAACCATACATGCATCGATTTTATGTGCCATTTGAAGCATCAGGAAGCACTTCCCCTCTTTGGTACTCTATAAGAAGGGCTTCAGCACATATCATTGTCTTGTCTTCTTACTCGGCTTTTGGTAAAATAGTTTATTTACTGGCATTGACACCAACAGTTTATCCCAGATTAAAAGAGCTAAGAGAGAAAGAGAGAGAAATAAGTTTATAAAACGTTGAGTTAGACTGCCTTCCCCATCTAAATTTCTAAGTTATTCATGATCTTTAATTTCTGTTTTTGGGGGGTGGGGTAGGTACATATACACCACAGTGGAAATGGTTGGAAAGTGAACTAGCGAAAGTGGATAGGAGGGAGACAGCGTGGCTGATTGTTCTCATGCATTGTCCAATGTATAGTAGTAACATGCATCACTACATGGAAGGGGAATCTATGCGAGTGCTATATGAACCCTTGTTCGTGCAGTACAAAGTCGACGTTGTTTTCGCGGGTCACGTTCACTCTTATGAACGATCTGTGAGTATAACTTTTCTTAGCTTGCGAATTGATCATTTAAGTTTAAAAAAAAATACGGAAAAAGGGTTAAATAGACCTTCCAACTATTCCAAATCCATCACTTAAGCGTCTCTTCTAAAACAAGCCATATACTATGTATTAAAACTGTTACAAAACAATCAATTTGGACCAAGCTACAGGAGAACAACCCTTTATAGAAGGTCATATGCTGATTTGGCATATGTTTTCTTTTCCTTTTTTCTTTACTTTTATTTATTATGTACTTCCGTTTTTCCTTTTCTTTTTCTTTTCTTCTTCTTCTTCTTCTTCTTCTTCTTCTTCCCATGGCCTTTATTCCCCCATTCCCTCCCTGCTTCCTCAATTGTCATGTTTTTATTTTATTTCTGCCTTTTCTGTTTTCCTCTAATGTTCTTTTACTTTTCTTTTTCTATCTGACCTGTTTTCATTATAAATCTCCAATGTTTTTCACACCTAAGCTCCATATTGGACTTTCTAATGTTTAAGACCCATATCTAAACGAACTTTTTAATAATCAAGCAAGCCAAACAGTGTTTGTTTACCAGACATTAAATTGTTTGTTTCTCCCCCATTTTATTGTAAGAAAAACAGTGTTTAAGTTTTGTCGTTACTGTTGAAATGGCTAAATAAAAATGAACGACCCTTCTCCCTCCTCATGTTTTAGTTATTGTTTCATTCCCAGTTTCAGCCACTTAACTCATTTAAACTGTTTTGAGCTCACCAAACAGGATCTTAGAAGGCTCCACAAAATAAGTTTGAATGTTTATCGACGCTTTCGTATGTCAGGTTATCTGTTCTATTTTTTTTCCCAATTTAACGTACTTTTCTGTATGGGGGGAGGGGGGGTTCTAGGTAAAAACAGGGGAAAAAATGCATGGCTAGTATAAATACCCAAATAAAAAACATGTGATAATTTTGATCAAACATCGTTTTACTTGTAAGTTTTCCTTTCGTAGATCCGCGTATCAAATATTGCCTATGACATAGAGAATGGACAGTGCAGCCCTGCAAAAGATGGATCTGCCCCTGTATATATAACCATAGGAGATGGTGGAAATTCAGAAGGATTAGCCATTGAGTATGTATTGGTTATTTGACACACGCACACACTATCACACACACAGGTCTAAAGTTTAAATTAAATTTGATGTGAGAGCTCTCATAGTTTTGAATGAATGAGTAAAATGTTGGTACAGGATGAGACAGCCACAGCCGAGTTACTCGGCATATAGGGAAGCTAGCTTTGGTCACGGGATGTTGGATATCAAGAACAGAACACATGCCCGTTTTGGATGGCATAGGAATCAAGATGGGCTTGCTGTTGAAGGTGACTCCTTATGGCTCATTAACAGATATTGGAAGTCGTCATTGTCGTCCTCATTAAAGGCCTGGAGAGCTGCCACCTCCATATGATGTCTGTGCGTGTGTGTCTGCCTATGCTGGTTGCTAGTTGGTTGGTGGGGTTGGAAAAGTAAAGTTGAAGCAGCTGGCGGCTCGCTGAATTGAACTGAGCGTCTTTCTACTCCCAAGTTTGTCTGTTGTGCGTGTACATTAGTTATTATTTGTTTCCTTCTTACTCTCTAGTTTGTTTGTTGGAGAATGCATGAAAGTATCATTTAGGTCTGAACGTTCTTACCAACTATGGTTTAGGGTTTAGGGTTTAGGGTTTAGGGTTTAGGGTTTAGGGTTTAGGGTTTAGGGTTTAGGGTTTAGGGTTTAGGGTTTAGGGTTTAGGGTTTAGGGTTTAGGGTTTAGGGTTTAGGGTTTAGGGTTTAGGGTTTAGGGTTTAGGGTTTAGGGTTTAGGGTTTAGGGTTTAGGGTTTAGGGTTTAGGGTTTAGGGTTTAGCTGCCAAATGCTTCACGGCCATGTTTGTCATCCAGAACGGAGAGGCAGCGTTTGGTGTTATCCAAAGTTTCTCTGTTGGAGAATGCATGAAAATATTCATTTAATTATCTCTGATTCTCTGAACTTTCTTACCAACTATGTACTTATCTTAGTTATCTAGCTGCCAAATGCTTCACGGCCATGTTTGTCATCCAGAATGGAGTGTGGCAGCGTTTGGTGTCATTTGTTTTCAAGCAATACTTGTGTTTTTTAAAGGAAGAAAAGCGCTCTCAAAATAAGTGTGACAAGAAAACGAAAAAGTCACCTCTGACATTGAAAAATCACTCTTAGAGCCTGTTTGGTAGCACGAAAATCGGCTGATTGTAGGGGTGGACTCGGGCCGATTCGGGCCCGGTTCGGGCCTGGGCCCGGCCGGGCCTCGGTTCTGTTTTGTTGGGCCCGAGCCCGAACCGGTAGCCACCGGTTCCGGGTCTGGGCCTAGCCGGGCCGGGCCACCCGTTTTTTTTTTTTTTTTTTGGCTTCTCCTATTTAACCCCCAACCCACCCCCCTCACCCCCAAACCACCCCAAACCACCTCAAATGACCCAAAATACCCAGCCCAACCCAAAAACTTAAAAAAAAAATCAAAAAAAAAAACAAATTCGGTCCGGGCCGGTCCACCAAATGGAGGGCCCGAGCCCGGAACCGAACCCCACCGGGCCGGGTCGACCCGAACCGCCCCTGGGCCGGGCCACCAGTTCGGTCTGGTTCAAACAGTGATCGGGCCGGGCCGGTTCCAGGTCGGGCCGCCCGGCCCGAGTCCACCCCTAGTTGATTGGGCTGATTCTGCTGAAATTTATGAAGTTCTGGTTTAAGTGGCTGCATTGGCTGATTCTGCTGATTTAAGAAAAAAATTATTTTTAAAATATTTTATTAATAAATAAAGAAAAAATTATATGTAAAATAGCTAAAATGGTCATCTAAAGTAACTTCAGCCAATACAGCCACAAAAGTAGCTTCAACCTTACTTTTTTGCTTATTACACAATTCGGCGCACGAAAGCAAAAAAATTACTTATTTGATAAAAAAGTTGGCTTATAAGCATGATAAGCTGAAAAACGATTTTACCAAACGACCTCTTAATGTTGTGTTAATGGTTGGCTATTCAATGTTTGATTGTGACTTTGGTCAGGGAAAGTGTTGACAATTTCCTTGAATACTGGAAAATCTTTCCTAGCTAGAGAGGTGGTGTTTGTGTCTATGATATTATGTATAGAAAGAGAGTTTGGTTAAAACAAAAAGTGATTTCTAAATGCAAAGTAAGACCTAATCTTGAGAAAATGAATGGAGGAGGTTACATGCAATCAAAATATTATAACAAATGTGTAAGAGAACATGCAAAAAGTGCATTACAATACATAATAAAATGTGCACAAGTTATAAAACAAATTTGCAAACTTTTCTAAAACTCATGAATGCACTTTTATTCATTATTTATCCACTTTATACTATGAATGCTTGTACATTTTTTGACAACGTGTCTTATGATAAAATTTCATCTATCCATCAATTTCAAGTGATTAAAGGCCAAAATTGTTTATTGTCCATTTTCATGGAAAGAATACATTTTAAATGAACTCACTCACACACACACACACACACACACACACACATATATATAGGAAAACTGTCAAATAGGTCCTCGTACTTTCATAAAAAGGTCGATTAAGTCCTTCTATAGGAGATTATGTCCGGCCGTCGCGATTTGGGGCAGTTCCCGGTGGAATTTTTTGATAAAATTTTTTGAGCATCTTATTCACCAAGTCTAGTTTACTCATACCAAATTTCAGCTAAAAATTCAATCGGGAAAACATTCAAATTAATTCTTGAAGATAACTGCGCATTTTTGCGTTATCGAATTAATTTGAATGCGCTCCCGATTAAATTTTTAGCTGAAATTTGGTATGAGTAAACTAGAATTGATGAATAAGATGCTCAAAAAATTTCATCAAAAAATTCTACCGGGAATCGCCCCAAATCGCGACGACTGGACAGAGTTTCCTATAGAAGGACTTAATTGGCTTTTTTTATGAAAGTTCGAGGACCTATTTGACAGTTTTCCCTATATATATATATATATATATATATATATATATATATATATATACACACACACACTAGCGATTGATCGCGCAAGGCGCGATAACTCATGCCCAATGTTTTTTGGCAAAACATGCCCAATGTTAAATAATATTTTTCAACCACCTTTATTTATGTGGATAATAGTCAGTAGTATTTTGATGAATTACAAAGTAAAAAAAACTTAACTCATTAAAACTCCAAAAACAGTATTGTTGATCACCTTAATTTCCGTGACATATGTGTAGAGGCATAGACAAGACGTGAAGTTCAACTTGATCAGTACAAAGAATTTTTTAGATATATTTGAGGAGAAATATTCATCATAGTAAAAAGTTTTATATTATCATGTAAATACATACGAAGTATTTCACTACAAAAAAATACTCGATTGACAGAGATTTTTGGTATGAGTTTCCCAAATTGCCAAGGATTTTGACATAGATATGCCAAATCCGTACCAAGGCATGAGCTATTTGACACGAAAAAATCGATAAATCCGTGTTAATCCCGTAAATTTTTTGTAGTGTTTGCTTTATTATTGCAAAAAAAAAATTGATGCAATTAACTATAAAAATGTCAAACTTGAAAAAATTTAAAAAGTAAGTACATATTAATATACGAAATTTGATTATTACTTTTATAATATAAATTGTTCACACATTACTTTATTTAAATGTCATGAATTTATCATAGTACGTAGTATTAAAAGTACTTGAATGTGTTTATGAATCAAGTAACGGAAGTTTATAGCATTAAGGTTATTAAAGTCACTTCAAAAGTTAGATATCATTTTCTAAGCATAATGTATATGTTTTTATGTTAAGATGTATTGACACAAATCAAGGGTACTAACTTCCATTCACAAATATAATGTTGTTAGATATATGCAGTTATATATACCTTTTAAATTATTTTCAATCACCTCAATTTTTATTTATCGCAAAAGGCAAACCACAAATTGTGGAGTAAATTTTGGGAGGCATTTACCTAATTTTATTAAACCAAATATATATGTATATATATATACATATATATATAGGTGGGATCACATACAAACTAGTCTTCCCATGCTAACCTACAAACTGTCACAAACTATGCATCTTTACATTATTTGTACTGCATATTGCAGTTCAAAGTGCTGCATATTATTTGTACTGCATATTAAAGTTCAAAGTGCTGCATATTATTTGTATTGCATATTGAAATTCATAGAGTGCATCTTTACATTATTTGTACTGCATATTAAAGTTCAAAGTGTTGCATATTATTGAGTTTGTAGGTTAGTATTTTAAGCATGGTTTGTATTTGATCTCTTATATATATATATATATATATATATAGAGAGAGAGAGAGAGAGAGAGAGAGATCATCATGTCAGGCCGGCCTGACCGGGAGAGCCGTCTGGCCGAGCCATTTTGGCGACCTTCCCGGTGGAATTTTTTGATGAAATTTTTTGAGCATGTTCCTCATCAAGTCTAATTTATCCATACCAAATTTTAACTAAAAATTCAATCGGGAAGGCACTCAAATCATTTTTTGAAGTTGACTGCATCAAAACATACAAAAACGCAGTCAACTTCAAAAAAAGATTTGAATGTCTTCTCGATCGAATTTTGAGCTGAAATTTGGTATGGACAAACTAGGCTTGATGAAAAACATGCTCAAAAAATTTCATCAAAAAATTCCACCGGGAAGGTGCCCAAACGGGCTCGGCCGGACGGAGGTTCCCGTCAGGCCGGCCTGACAAGAGGAGTTCTCATCTCTCTCTCTCTCTCTCTCTATATATATATATATATATATATATATATATATATATACATATACATATACATATATATATATATATATATATATATATATATAGTTTGGATAGGTCTTAATGTGTAAAGTAAAAATTAATCTCAGATGTCCAAAGAGTCGATCTGATTCATAATAAACCTTCCCTAATGCATGTTTTCAATATTTACGAAAAATGTCACCGCATCCAGATATTGGAAAAATGCATCTGATAAAGTTTATTCAAATTGTGCATAAGCTTGACAGTTTGGATGATTGAGATTACTTCTTATTTTACACGTTAAGTCTCCTTTTTATTCGAACAATCTCCTATACATATACAGAAAAGACCACCTCAGGTACTTCTGACAGAAATCACCGTACGAACTTGGTTATTTGAGGTGCTTCCATTGACGTCTGGTTGATGAAATTTGAGGACTTCTAGATAATATTTTATGAAATTTTGTGAACATGTTTTTATGAGATGTAGATTATGTTTACAAAATGTCATTTTCAAATTCAAATGAGAAATAAGTTAAATGAATGACTAATTTTGTAGTAGGGAAAAATAATAAAAATACTCCAAACTTTGATGGGGTGTGGAGTAAACACTCAAAACTTGCATATGTAATTTAAATACCCCAAACTTCGAGCCCGTTTGGTAGCACGAAAATCGGCTGTTTTGGCTGATTCTGCTGATATTTATGAAGTTCTGGCTGAAGTGGCTGCATTGGCTGATTCTACTGATATAAGAAAATTTTATTTTTAAAATATATTTTATTAATAAAATAAAGAAAAAATTATATGTAAAAATAGCTAAAATGGTCATCTATAGTAATTTCAGCCAATACAGTCAGAAAAGTAACTTCAACCTTACTTTTTCTGCTTATTACACAATCTAGCGCGTGAAAGCAAAATTTACGTGTTTGATGAAAAAGTTGTTTGATAAACCTGATAAGCCAAAAAACACGGGTACCAAACGGGTTCTTCCTATGAAAAGTTATTTTTTCATCATTGTCATGCACTATTTCGTTCAAAAATGTAAATTTATGGGGTTATAATTGCATAATTTAAAATAGCAAATTAAAATGGAAATTTAAAATGTTAATTGTGAGAACATTATTTGTTTCACAATGGAAATTCAAAATGTTAATTGTGTGTTCATAAGTTCTAAAATATTTTAAATTATGCAATTAACGCTAGAGTCACATTTTTGAATAATATTTGATAATTGTGTTAAAATAATTTTTGATACAAAGTTTAAGTATTTAAATTACATATGCAAGTTTGAGGTATTCATCTCACACACTTAACTATTTTATTTATTTTTTAGAAAGTATGTTTTTTATGGAGTATATAGATTGTACATCTTGAGCAATTTTTTCAATAATGGGTTTTGAGTTTTGAGACTTTTGACTAAAAAAATCCACCCAAGCCCTGAGACAAGTATATATTGAGTTTTTACTCAATATATACTCTATTTAATTTGGTGGGTAGTACCAGCTTCATCAATTTCCCCAAATCACCGATCCACGATCCGACCTAGGGCTTCTCAGCTTTTCTTCTCCAATCATCATCTCTGGCCGACGCAACCCTTTAGGCCGGCGCTTGGCTTCTCCAGCGAGAGCTTCTCGGCCGACGCTTCTCTTTTCCAGCCCACACAAACTACTCTCTTCAATTCCAAGGTCTATCGCACCGGCCATGGCGATGCAAGCTGGCATGGGATTCTCTAAGATAGTCATCTTATTGGGAGCAGGATACACCACCACCTTGCTTGTGAAGAACGGAAAATTATTAGATGTTTTGGCCGAACTTCAGAATTTGGTGAAAAATCATGAAAGTTCTGGAGAAGGTACAGAAACGGAAGCAGCTCTTGCCGCGCAGGTTCGTCGTTTAGCTATGGAAGTGCGATCATTGACCTCGTCAAGACCAATAACTGTTCTCAATGGGGGTTCTAGTGGTAACCTGACAAATCTTGTGGCTCCAGCTGCTGCTTTAGGGGTCCTAGGGTATGGCTACATGTGGCTGAAGGGAATCTCATTCTCTGACCTTATGTATGTAACAAAGAGCAGTATGGCAAATGCTGTTTCCAACTTAACCAAACATCTGCAGCATGTTTCGGATGCCTTAGCAGCAACAAAGAAGCATTTGACCCAGAGAATTCAGAATGTAGATGGGAAGCTGGATGACCAAATTGAGATATCAAAACATATTAGAGCAGAGGTTAGCGATGTACGCGGTGATCTGTCTAAAATTGATAATGATGTGGATGCAATACAGATGATGTTGTCTGGCCTGGATGGAAGACTTCTTTCCTTGGAAGAAAAGCAGGAGATTGCAAATGCAGGCGTTATGTATCTTTGTGGTAATCTTCATTTCATGGAAAAGCTGAACCGAGGTGGTGGTGATTCAGTGGGTGCCATCATGGGCCTCAGAGACATTATGGGTGTGTTGGAGTCAAGCGAGACAGGTCTACGCATTACAGATGGCAGCGCAGTAGGTGGTTCTCCCATGTCTACTGATCCCCCTAGAAACTTGATCAGGAGGGCATCAATGAAGTGCTGATAAAAGTAATTCAAAACAAGTATTTTTCTTTGTGTTTTGCTTTTGGATTGTCAGTTCTTGTTAATATTGGATTGGGAAGTAGAAGAATCAATAAATCAACTAGAGAACTACAAAATAAAGGGAATCTCATTATTCGTGAACAATAAGGTGCATCGTACTAGCTTAAGTTCTTAAATTCATCCCCACTTTACTAAGGTGTCATTATTCCAATGCGGGTCATGTCAGTTCTTGAAACATCATTGCACTAGCTTAAGTTCTTCAATCAACAAAAGAAAAATGCTCCTTTTTGAAACAACGCTTTGATTATATGTGTAAAACAATACAAAAATTTATCTAAAAATCTTCTCTATACCCGCCCATCCCAAAATATATATTTCGCTATGCTACTGTTTAGTGTGCTTATCGTGTTGTGTCCTAATCTGGTTTTAAATGTTTTATTACCTTTGTTAATGATTTTTCTCGTATGACTTGATTGTATTTTATGAAACAATGATCTTAATTATCATCTCATTTTTGTGCCTTTTGTGATGAAATGAAAACTTTCTGTTTAAGTCTTATATGGTTTAGCATGTCATTATTCACCAAACTTCATGAATAGACATACCACTTCAAAAAAGAATTGCTGAAAGAAAGAAGTGATGACCCTTAATTTAAGGGCCTTTTCATTCCAAAGGCATGTGCCTGACCTTTTTTGGCATGTACCACATCATATGTTGTCTTCTATTTTGGATGGTAAGGCTACTTATTGGTGCCTATTTCCAAGAAAAAAAGACCTTTTCCTATCTCATTTACAATATTTGGTTACACTTGTTTTGTTAGAAAGGTTGATCCCTTGTCTTATAAAGTTAGATCTCAAATCTTTGAAGTGTATTCTTTTTCTTAGGTTATTCTCAGGCTCTGAAGAGTACATATGATTTTGTATAAGCACATATCGGTATATTGTTTCTATGGATGTCTCATTTGATTGAATGAACTTTTCTCATCATACATGGAGAATGTTGAAAATATTCCACATGCTACTATTTCTGACCCCAAGTGTCTAATACACTTGATTTACACCCATCAAAACAAAGCATCAGACCAATCTCCGCTTGTGGTTACTTATCCTGATTCGGCCTCAATCTCATGTCATGAACCAACACCTTCATCATTAGGTCAAGTTTCTACTACATATCTTATAACATTATGCAATGGTACACAATCTTGTATTCATCATGTTTTTTCTTTTATGACCTATAGTCATATATCCCCAACCTCACGCTCTTTTATTGCCTCTATTGGTTCCATTTTTGTTTCAAAATTTGTTAAGGAAACATTGTCTCATTCTGATTGGCACAATGGCACAATAGAGGAAATGAATTATTTGGATCTTAATGGAGTTAATGGTATTCCGGATTTGGTAGACTTGCCCCTAGGGAAGAGGTCTATTGGATGTAGGTGAATCTATGGTGTTACGATTAATTCAGACAGATCCATTGCTTAGTTAAATGACCGACTAGTTGTGAAGGGTTACACTCAAACTTACTTTGAGTGTTGATTACTTTGAACGTCTTCTCTTGTTGCTAAAATAACATATGTCAACTTACATATCTCACTTCCCGAAACTCATGATTGATACTTGCATTGGTGATCTTCCAGAGTGATTTGATATAAAGAAACTTGCATGATTCGTTGCTCACAGGAGTGTGGGAGAGTTGTTCGACTTCACAAGTCTCTTTATGGTATATTGGTATGAAACAAAGCCCACATGCATGATGTGGGATGTTCAGACAATCAATTGATTCATTTGAGTCATTTGTAATGATAAAATGTCAATCAAATTGTTCTAGCTTTTATAGACAGAGGTAGATACTGTGTTACTCGATTGTGGTGTGTCGATGTTATTTTGATCACATGGAATGATAATGTGGGTTTTTTGCCCTTAAAGATTATTTTGGAGCCAATTTCGAGATGAAAGATCTTTGCTCATTAAAATATCTCCTGATTCTTGATGTAAAATATATTAATATAGGCATATTATTCTCAACTAAAACTGGGAGCAAGGCCTAGAGCTGTCAAATGGGTCAACCCGATCCGACCCGTGACGGGTTATGCTTTATGTGGTTGGGTTGGGCCAACCCATTTAGTGATGGGCCAAAATCTCTACAACTCTAACCCAACCCGACCCGTGGGTTAAATGGGTTGGCCCGCGGGCCAATTTAAAAATAATTATCCTGGAGTATATATTTATATTAGTAAGTAGCAACAAGGGAAATATAAGAAATCAAAATACTAATAACTCAATACTTGCTAAGTTTAATTAAAAAAATATTAAATAGAGTACTAGTTATAAGAAAATTTGAAAACTATAAGAGCTGAGGGTATGTAACAAAAATACTCATTGTATAAATGTAAAGATATATTTAAATCTTTTGATTGATTATTTATAAATCATGACTAGTAATTGCTAAATATTGTATCGAACTTCACATAAAATATCACATAAAATATATGTTTCAACATTTTATTTGAATGTTTATTATAGAAATAATAATTATTTTGCAATTGTTGTAATTTTTTTAATTGTAACAATAATATTTTTGGTAGTTAAAAGTTTAAAACATAACATTGAAGATAATAAAAGTCAAAACTATATGTTCAACCCGCAACTCGTTGGGTCAACCCACTTAAACCCGTAACTTGTTGGGCCAACCACTTAAACCCGCGAACTAAATGGATCAGTAATTCACAACCTTAACCCACCAATAAATGGGTTTAAACTTGTCAGTCCACGGGTTTCGGCCCATTTTGACGGCTCGCCAAGAAAGGCATGTATCTAAGGATTCAAAAAAGATACTTCGTATATTGGTTAACAAATGAGTTATATCAAAGTTTTTCGTCCAAATATTGCTTACTTACTGGTGATCATTAGACTGATGTAGAAAATATGTTCAGTTACTTAACGGGAGCGTCGGGGTTACAGGGTATGGTTTGGTTATCAAAAGGGGTATTTTGAATTTGCATCCCATTTTATTGTCTAAATTGGACTTTGTATTCCGTTTTTCAAAATCTTTGTATTTGCACCCCAACCCATTGTGAAAGGACAAAAATGCCCCTCAATCAAGAATATGTTGAAGGCCAACAAAATTTGTTAATGGAGGGACATTTTTGTCTTTTCATAAGGGGTTGGAGTGCAAATACAAAGATTTTAAAAAACAGGATGCAAAATCCAATTTGAACAATAAAATGGGGTGCAAACTCAAATTCCCTCTTATCAAAACCATGACTACGTGATAATAGACTTTTTTGCATATGCTGAGTTAGATATGAAGATGACAAAAGTAGATGATAAAAGCAGAATGTGGTTTTCCAATTAAGTGCTAAATTCACTCCATGTGATTGACATAAATTGAATTTAGCACTTAATTGGAATGTCATAGTTTACGTGTGAGATGATATGATAATGGATACATTATTTATTGACGGATTGATATACACCAATGTCTGTTAAGGTATTAGGTATATATGGTGCGATAACATAACTGTCATACACATTTCCACTAATCGAGTGTTTCATCAAAGAACAAAGCATGACATTTATTTGAGAGAAACCGGGAAGGCAGTCAAATGACATATATAGCTTAATAATACAAGTTTGCTACTTGTACCTCACCGTATGGGAGAAGGCTTTTTTATCGGTGAAGCTCGTTCACAGATAAACAAGACTTGTTTGTATTGATTGTATTCGCTATATCTCATAAAAATTTGATCAAATTGGCCTTTTTTGATCAATGATTTTAGTTATTACATTTGTGCAAATTTTTTAAATCTATAGCTTATAAAAGTATTTTTAATTTTTAATAGAACATTTTCACATTTTAAATAATTTCATATTACGGAGTATTAATTATCATTGCTCAAGTATGACTATCTTTGACCAATAAAAAATAATACTTCGTAAGTTCGTATGATCAAGTTTTATAGGACGGAGATAGGGTGGTAAGAGTTTCCTTAAAATATTTCAAAGCATGTTCATGAATTATTCTAACACATTTCACCCTTTGAGTCATAATATACATATTCTTTATCACCAACTTATTGCATAAATAAAGCAACTTGAATCACTTTCAGTACTCTAAACTTTTATTACTAAACCTTTTTAATACTCTAAACAAATCTCTTATAGTTGTGTTGTGTCTTTACACACTTTACATATTGAATAAGAATGTTTTTAATTGAATTTATTTCAATCTCAGATTAAACTTTGACAATTATAAAATGCATTAAGATCAAATGTTACACGACCAGATTAAAGTAGAAAATTTTAGTCCAAGTAAAAATATCCAAAATTTATTTCTTTCTGTATCTTCTCTCAAATAAATGTCATGCTTTGTATGAGTAAACTAGATTTGATGAATAAGATGCTCAAAAAATTTCATCAAAAAAATCCACCGGGAACCGCCCCAAATCACGACGACTAGACAGAGTCTCCTATAGAGGACTTAATTGACTTTTTTATGAAAGTTCGAGAACCTATTTGACAGTTTTCCCTACCATCAAAAAATGAAATGAAGTCCACGATATCTTTCCACGTAAGAGGATAACATGGATTGATTCTATGGCTTTATGGTATACTATCGTATCGCATTAGTTGCAACATTGCAAATTACACACTATTCATGTACTCTACTTTGACTACATTTTATTTATTAATGTATGTGAATTATTTTTTTTTTAAAGATCTTTGAATTCGTCTCATTATAAAGTTTCATAATCGGTTTTTTAATTATTTTTTACTAATACAAAATTACAAAATTGAATATAATGAGGGTCAAAGTTGTGCATCGTCAAACGTGAAAAAGTGAATGTTGCAAATAAAAAAAACGGAGGAAGTATAAGCCTACAATAATAATGTTCATCAATTCATCATTCATCATTTTCATTTACCCTAATGCCGCAAAAGCTCTCACCTACGATGAGGTAAGGGGATCAGATGTACGCAATCTTACTCCTGTACTAAAGCACAGAGAGACTGTTTCCGGATGACCCATGATGAAAATCGCGTCCAAAATTGCATGGACTTACTGTTGCTTCATAACAAAGAAGCACAGACAGTTTAGTGAGACATTTTGATTTATTCCATCATATAATGATAATGTTACAATAATCAAATTCAAGAGTTGCTGTTTTGGAACTTGGAAGTAAAAATATTCAACACATGATGATAAAGTATGAACTTTAATAGGGTAAGAGAGAAGAATGCACACAAAATTGAGCAATAGAAATTCTAAGTAAAGCTAATAATATATCACAAAGTGCATCATTATACAAAGCCAGTTCTTTGAAGTTGAGCAGCAAGGAGGGGCTATACTGAAGTTTCCCAATTACTTTCCAGCCACTACTACTAGCTCCCCATGATAAAGTCCTTGAAAGAAAAAACTGAGCTGCCCTCCTACAAATCGGCAAAACACAAGTACCTATCACTCATCACAAAACTAAAATGGGTTTGCAGACTATTAGTGTTGAATTACAGACTCAGGCCCATTTGGTAGCCAGTTCATGCTTAAAATTCTGCTTCAGAATATATGCAAATACGTAGAGCTTTTTGCTTGCTTATTATTTGGCTGAAACAGGTGTGTTTACCAAACACTTTTTTCCAGAAAATTCAGCGTAATGAACTATTTCAACGTGGTAATGGCACCATTACCTTAATTTTTTCTGATAGGATACTAACTAAGATCAGTTAGATTATAATAACAAGTAGAGGTCGGGCTCAAACCTTTCCGGCAGGATCTTGGTTTAAGGATTGTCTTACCACCGTTATCTGCTGTATTAACCTTTCCACTGCTGAATAGCTGGGGCGCTTTTCATGTGCTGCCCAGTCAACACCGGAAAGAATGCAAGAAGTCAGTTAGTTTTTTGGGGGGAATGAAGATTTTATTTAAAAATAATAATGATGACCAATACTAAAACAAAAGAAATAGAAAACCCAACCGAGGATTGCCCTATTCAAACTGTCTGCAACATGCTGTCGATATTCCAAGCTAAGTAGATGAAACATGGGTGACTTATCTGGTTCCTCATAGGCCAAGAGAGCTATGAAGTCCTGCAAGTAACATACTCCCTTTTTGACACCCAAACAAAAAAAACACCCAGCAACGGCAACAAGAAAAATACAGAGTAATATGTAACTGTTTCAGGAGAACATATACATACTTCAAGCTTTTCAACATAAGTATGGACCTTCCCAAAAGGAGCCATCTTTGTCTGAGCAAATTCAAGAGCTTCTATGCTGGTACAAAAAAGAAAGAAAACTATGATCACAGACTCAATAGAAGAAAATCCACTTCTCTCTGGGAACATTCATCCTGCAGATGCTCACCTTTTTCTTGAGGCCACTAGTTCAACAAAATGAAGGCTGAGTAGATCAAAATGTAAATCCTTGTTCATCTCCAGGATTTCTGGTGCAAGTTTTTCTGTTTGCTCAATCGCCTTGAGAACATTACCTTTGGTAGTGAAATCACAAATTCCTGAACAGATTAAGAATGATGAACCAAGAATTTATTTACAGGAAGGCGGGAGAACAAAATAAGACTTTGTAAGTGCAAAGATCTTGGCTATCTTGAATCCTAATGAACATATATATAGAATTGAATTCATTCCGAACATGAGTGGATTTGAAAGCAAAAGTGAAGATTCTGCGCTGAATATGAACATATTTGAATAAGGCGCCAAAAATCATTCCAATTTCAGAAAGAGTATAATGAGGAATATACATAAATGTGTTCTTGCACAAAGGGGAAACAAAACAGAGGCAGATTTGATGATGATGATGATGATGATGATGAGACTAAGGTGCCATTTGTAGCCAGCCAAAATCGACTTATTCTGCTGTCAGCTCTATAAGGTAGCTTTTGACTTCCTTATTTGGCTGAAATAGATGTTATTGAATGCTTTCCTTAAGCAGCAGATTCAATCATTTCAGCAAAAAGATAAAATGGTGGTGAAAGAAACCTACTTTTTCTCCTCTCCATATCCTCAATACAATAAGAGGCATGTTGCTTCATCCCCGTGCTGTCAACAAATGATTCTACAGTGTCTTTGAAGCAATTGTGCACAAGATACGACACGATCATATTGTGCACGTCTCTTTCACTCACATCCTATTAAAGTAGTAGTAGTAGTACATATATGCAAAATCAATTGAAACTGGTAAACATGACCAAAAATCCACTTTAATAAAAAACATTATGCTGAAAACCACATCTCAGCTTGTGGCTTCTCCAAAGAAAATAACAACGGACTATGTAACAAATTTATGTAATAATTCAGATC
Organism: Cuscuta epithymum; assembly: GCA_945859915.1. NCBI lineage: Eukaryota > Viridiplantae > Streptophyta > Magnoliopsida > Solanales > Convolvulaceae > Cuscuta > Cuscuta epithymum. Next base: position 644,685 of record CAMAPF010000041.1, read on the forward strand.
CACTGATATTTTGCTTTACGAGAGTGATTATTATGAATATAACTTCGTTCTTATAATTAACTACTCCTTTAAAAAAAACTCCACCACAGCCTAACATAGCAAATAAGGATTGCATAAATATCTGCAATTGTCAAGGGATTCGTCAGTGAGAACAATTCAACACCTCTAACAAGTTTGTTAATTTAATTTCCGAAGTAATCAACTAACAACATTTTAAAAAATAAAAGTAAAAATCATCCAGTAAATTCAGAACAAATATAAAGACTATAATGCTAAGTTACACAAGCCGCAGATTCCATTCTTTTTAAAGGTGTTTGTTACTTTGTTCTTATTTCCTGATCTCAATTGCAATAGAAGTTCAGCACACTAAAGACCCCATCCACAAAAGATCAACATAAATATTCCCAACCGGACGATACTCAGCATAATAAATCAACTAATCATATTTTAAAAAAAAAACATACGATGTTTTCGTATTGTCGGGGATCCAAGTCCATCATCAACGGACGCTCGCTTGTTTCAGTTGTTTGTCGACAACTTTCCTATATTATTCTGCTATAGGAAAAAGATTCGGCTAGGTCACGGAATCAATATTCGAGAGAGAGGGCGAATATCATTAAGGCGCGAAGATTGTGGAAACACGCCCAATCCTACTGTTCTTTAAACTGTTGGCAATCAATCAAATTTTAAGAAGGTATCTATCTGGTTGTAGGATTCAGTTAAAAAACTTACTCCGTAAAGAAGATGTGTTATATTGCTGCTACTCTGCTACTCGATCTATCCGTGCCAAGAAGATTAAATTAATTTATTTTTTAAATTAATTTATTTTATGGAAATGTCATAAACCGAATATGTTTGAATTTTAGGTCTCCATTAATGTATGACGTATAGCGTTGACGCCTAGGGGTGCGTAAATTACATGGTACAACCGGTTGTACCGTGCGCACGGTACAGCCGGACTTTTAGTTTGTGAATTGCATGTTTCCATCGCAGGCTTCCGTCATCGCAGGTAGGGGCGGGCAAAAATACCGAACCGGCATGCTACCGAACCGGGCCGATATGGTACCGTACCGAATAACGGGGTTCTAAATGGTTCTCGAAATTTTTGTCCCGAACCGGACCGTACCGGTTCCAAACCATGCCATGACCGGTTCTCGTAAAATGAGAACCGGTACCGAACCGGACCGAATTAGTATTAATATAATTAATAATTTGTAATTATTGTATATGTATATAATTTGATGACTCCTTCCAGTTTACACTTTGCCACTTTATATACATTTATAATATTTACTAATTCGTTGTATGTGCCTACAGGGGAAGATCTTCATAGGGTGAAGCCCAACCCAATTTGTTTTACTTTTTACTCCGTGTTTACATGTTTAGCCCATCTAAAAAATACTCAAAAGTCAAACAGTTTGCTGACTCAAACCCGCTTGCCCAAAAGTCTTACATTTGTCGAAAATTTGTGTGGATTTTTTTATTATGACTAAACTTTATTTTGTCAAAAAAGTGACTGTTTTTGGTATTGGTATGGCATGATACCGTACCGTTTGAAATTGGAACCGTACCGAACGGGTTTGGGTCTAAAACCGAACCGCACCGTTTCAATAGTAACAGTCCGGGTACGGGTTTTGTCAAATACCGGACCGAACCGCGCCCACCCCTAATCGCAGGGCTTCCATCGCAGGCTTCCATGGCCGATCATCCTTGCTTGCCGCCTACTAGCACCTCTCCCTTTTTCGACAACCGCAACCCTTCAGCAGCTCTCCTTCAGCTTCGTCCTTAACTTCGCACGCTCTGCTCCTTTCTTTTCCTTTTTCCAATTTTTCTCACACTGATTATTTTAGTTTGGTGGTTTTTGGGTCTGGGATAACCTAGGTTGTACGTAATTCTAAAGATATTAGCATACGCAAATAAAAGTTTGAGCATGGTGGTGATTTTAAATGAGCCTAAAAAAATGAGTATACGCCTAAAAGAAATGAACTCACACAAACTAATATTGAATACATTGAAAATGAGTTTCATGTAAAATTGAAATGAGTATAACACCCAAAATGAATGAGCATACTCAAATGAGTTTTTTGAACGCTCATTTCGTAATTTATGTATACTCATTTGATATTAGTACAATACTCTTTTTAAAATGTCATATTCATGCATATTTCAAAATGAGTTTTAAGTTAAATTCAAATGAGTATTATGCCCAAAATGAATGAACACACAAAAATGAGTTTTTAATGTTTTGATACTCATTTTGTAAATTATGTATGCTCATTTGGTATTGTTTTATGCTCATTTTAAAATGATGCACATATCAAATATAACGCCCAAAATCAATGAGCATACACAAATAAAGTTTTGAATTTTTTATACTCATTTTATAAATTATGTATGCTCATTTTGTATGCTCATTTGGTACTGCTTTATGCTCATTTTAAAATGATGCACATATCAAACATATCATACTACATTAGATTCACATATTGAAATTAATTATAAACATAATTTAAGATTTTTAATTTTTATAAATGAAAAAATCATAAAAAGAAACCGAATTAGAAAATATGAAGCAGAGATCACTGGTGCTCATTGTTATGCTTTTAATACTCAGAAGAACAGGCTCGATGCTCATCAAAATTACATCAATGCTCATTTACGAGAAACCACGAACTTCATGAAAATTTCAAAATTGCCACCGGCTGTACGGTGCCAGCCGTACAGCCGGCTGTATGGTATACGCTTCCCGGTAGGGGTGTGCATCGGTCCAAAACCGGACCGGACCGGAATCATCATTTTCTATGGACCGAAGACCGGACCTGAATCTAACCGGTCCAGACCGGTCCGGACCTGAATTTTCAGGTTCGGTTCGGGTCTGACCCGGTTTTAAAAAAAGAAATATGGAGTATTATCTTGGATTTTGTGGTTGTTTCAAACTATAATTTTATGTGCGGGTATGCTAAATAGACTAAATAATTGTTTGGCTCATTTATTAATTTTGGAATATAGTCATCAAATTAGAACTATTCAATCGTAACAATTAGTTCCCCACAATAATTAAAACTACAATCTTTTGAGTATATTAAAATGACAAAATCTACTGTAGAGTGATAAAATTTTAATTATGTCCAAAATATACTACGTATAAACTATATACACACTTGCAAATAAAGAAACAAATAAAAAGCGATTTGGAAAAATCAACAAATATAAACTACGATCATAGTAGTGCACACTTGCACATAAAAAAAATCACAAAGAACTTAGTAAATAATTAGACACCAAATACACACTCCGTATATATTCGTTTATATAATACAAAAACAAAAGTAAGTCATAAACATACTAGTAAGCCAAATATAAATCGACTAATGATACAGAACAAAGTATATATTTTACGGAACAATAGGTTACCGGTCCAATCCGGTCCGGACCTGTTTTTTCCGGGTTTGACCCGGACCGGACCGGAAACTCGGAATCTTGAAAAACTAAGGACCAAAACCCGGACCGGTTAATACCGGTCCGGACCGGTTCATTCCGGTCCGGTTCATGTCTAAAATGCGGTCTGATCCGGTTAATGCACAGCCCTAGTTGACGGTGAAGCAATGCCACATTCAAAAGATGAGCGGCAGAGATGCGTTGTTGCGTTGGATGTGTGGACATACCAAAAAGACTGTTTGAGGAATGAGATCATCAGACAAAAGGTGATAGTAACACATATAGAAGATAAGGTGTCAGAGTCTCGTTTACGGTGATTTGGGCATTGCGTAAAAGACCGAATGATGCACCTGCTAGACGACTTCAGGGGTGGGGAGCAGATGCAGAGAAGAGAGGGAGGGGAAGACCCAAACAGGCTTGGAATAGAGGAATCCGAACTGATGTGCGTCTTCTTGGGTTGGATGAGAGTATGACTTTGGAGAGAACAAAGTAGATGGCACACATACGTGTGGACGATTAATGTCTTCTCTACCTTTTCTCCCTCTTCTCTGTTATCGTTTGTCTTCTTTATCTTTTTATATTCCTATGATATTTTTATATTCTAACTTTTTATACTCTATTATCTTTCTTATATTCCTATGTTATTGTTATCTTATATTTATTTATCTTTATTTTTTTTCGTTTTTATCTTACACCACCCACCCCCTTCTTGTCCGTCTTCTCTCTTTGGCATCGATATGATAGATCAATTCATGTTGGTCGATCCCAAATTCTTTTGGGATTAAGACTTGATGTTGTTGTTGTTGTTGTTGTTATTGTTATTGTTGTTGTTGTTGTTGGTGGTGGTGGTGTAAGAAAACTGACAGGAAAGGAGTTTCGAGCTTTTATCTGTTATTTTTATTTTTTATGGTCCTATTTTCGCATTATGTTTATTTACGTTGCTCTGTTTTGTTGATTGTGTTTTTAATATTAGACCTACAATGATGATTGAGAATTCTGCTGGCTATTATGTTGTTAGAAAGATCCATATGACCAATGATTGATGCGTCACATCCGTTTGTTGATCTGCGACTCATATTGCTCTATTAGGGGTGACCGTTTCTAAGTCCAACCATAAGGTTGATAATGATAGTTGGTTAGAGGTAGTTCTTGTTGGTGTTGGTTTCTTTGAGTTTGATGTAACACTCTGATTCTTAATTATAACTAGTGTAATACCCGGAGCATGCCCCGACATACAGTTTCACGATGATATGAATTAAAATGATGAACATTAGACAGTGGATTATTTACAGAACTTGAATTGTTAATAACATAAGTGTACTAATATTGCATTGAGAAATTAAAAATATGATTTAAAAGAACTGATGTGTTTTTTTGTTTTGTTTTAGGATTATTAGAATTATTATTATTCGTTTATGAGCATTTTAGTTGAAAAAGTTATGCTCATAGTATGCAAAGTAATAAAAGTTATGTTCATAGTATGCAAAGTTACAGTTTATCAGTTTTATCAGTTTATTTTACAGTTTATCAGTTTTATCAGTTTATTAGTTGAAAAAGTTATGCTCACAGTAGTTTATTTTAAATATACATTTTTCATAAATCAGCAGAATCAACCAATCCAACCACTTTAACTAGAACTTCACGAATGTCACCAGAATCAACCAATACAAGGTTTGGATACTACCAAACAGGCTCATAGTAGATTTAATTGAATGTGTTGTTTTTTTATTTTATTTTGCAGTTGATTATCTATAATAATTACTCCTCCATTCCGCTAACCGTCATTACTCAACTGTCCCAAAAAAATCGTTATTTAATTTCCATTTAAAGGAATAAATATGTAGTTAAATTTCCCTTTGCACGTGCAATATCAATCACACAACTTTTGATTTCATTTCCCACATGCAAGTCAACTATGACAAATTAATTTCTTTGGAGTACTAATTATTATCATTAAACTTTATAAAATGTTTCTAGTTGCATTCATCACGCTTGAATATAACGTAGTAATCTATATTATATATTTTACTTAAAAATAGAACAATTTATTTTTCTAACTTTTGGATTGCTTTTTCAAATGTTTTATTTATAAATCACAACTATTAATTGTTACTCTCTCCATTCTTCAATACTTTTCCCTATAGGGGTTGACACAAATTTTAAGATGAAAATAATAGGGTTAATGTAAATGGTGTAATAAGTTGTGTTTAAATGAAAAAATAGGAAAACGAATGATACTATATATGTATATTTATTGAAAAACTTTCTAAAAAAGGGAGACAACTATTAAAAATAACCAACAAATGGAAAGAGAGACAAGTATTGGAGAACAGAGAGAGTATCATATATTGAGGAATTAAATAATGCTTCATTGATTGTAAAATCGAATTTTCACTTCTGTTGATTTCAAATGAATTTTATTTGGAATCCCACCATATTCTCTTTCTCAATCTTATAATGTAAATAAAAATAGTATAATAGCCAATGAGAGTAAGGACATTTTATTTTGGGGTTTTTATAAAAATATTATTAAAATAAAACTTATTTACACAAATATAACTAATAGTTACTACGAAGTCCAATGTAGTGCTACGATAACTTAAGTTTAAAAATTAAACATAAATTACTATGATTTCATTACTAATTGAAAGAATAACGGAGATAAGAGCCTTACACTTCTAAAAGACAAATCTGGACTGATTTTGAATCTGGACAAATATAGGACTGATTTTAAATGAAGAGAAAAAAATACCCCTGTAATATAAAATAACTAAACCCCCAAGTCCCAAATTGCTCATCGTCATCTATTCGTTTCCTTCGGAGATGCAGCCTTCGCATCCATCCATGGATATCGTTCTGTCGTCGAGTCCATCACCACATCTACCGTCGTCGTCTCTAGTGTTGTGTCTCCATTGCCGCCGGCCTCATCGCCGCCGCCTCTGACATCGCGTCTCCACCATCGCTGCTCCTTTTTCATTCTCTATCGATGCTGGTCTGCCTTCGCCCCTCGCATTCCGTCGCCGCTCCATTCATCTTCTCCTTCTCTGTGAGCGGCCTGTAGATCTGGTCGCAGCTAAGGTGGTGTAGTGGCGGCGGAGGATGTGCTTTACGGTGGTTGTGGTGCGGGTGTTCAGGTTATACGCATTCTTGGGCGGTGGTGGGGTTGTTAGGGTCGTGGTAGATGCTTGTGGTAGGTGCAGAGGAGGCTGAGGAGGGGGCTCGGGACATGCAGGGGTCCGGGGAGGGGGCTCAGTTCAGGTAGGGGGATGGGGCTATGGCTAAAGTGGTGGGGATGGTGAGGGCATGGGGTCAGGGGGTGGGCTGTGCACTGTGGACGATGGTGGAGGAGAGGGGTGGCAATTGTGGCTGTCGTCACAGCCGGGGCAGCAGCGCCAGGTCATTATCCGTATTTGGTGGGCACCGTAATTGGTCACTGTCAGTAGGTAACTAGGCGGCGGGTAAGTGGTTGGTGGTGGTGGGTGAAAGTCATTGCCAAATAGGTCACTATCATTAATCGGGTGTTGATCACTGTAATTTGGCGTTGGTCACTGTAATGGTCACTTGACGGAAGTCACTATATCAATTGGTCACTTAACAGAAGTCACTATAGGGTTGGTCACTGTCACGGTGGCCGGCGGCGGTGGCCGGCGGAAGTCACTACGACGGAGGTCACTGTATGGTAGGTCACTGTGATGGACTAGGTCACTGTTTGACAAAGTTACTAGGGGTTAGGGGTAATTTAGTACGTATAATGCTAATTAGTCACATTTTTGGAAATTAAAGAGAAAGTTAACTTTTTGGTCCATTTGCTAATTTTTAGTAATATTGGTGACCTAACCCCTTACTAATTTAGTTATAGTCACTTGTTTGTATACTGTTGAGGTTTATTCCTTCAACCCTTGGACCCAACACGTAAGCCCAAAGATTTCGAGTGGAGTGAGTGTAAGGATATCTAGCCCAACAACTATGAGATGGATCAGGAAACAAAAGTAATAGCAGGCAATGTAAATAGGTATTATTAACTTCGTAATAACTCCCCTAAGTACAATCTACTTGCTAAAAAGGGCACGTCGGCCGTTCGTCTTACAAGGCAGTAGAGATGCTGCGAGTAAGAATACAATAGCCAGAATGCTAAGAATAGAAAGTTGCCAACCCTTTACAATGAAATAAATGCTTCTATTTATACCCATCAATGGGCAGGTGGCTGTACTGACGTGGCAGCCTGTGGACCGCTGGTGTCCAACTACCAAATCTCCAGCATTAAATGCACTTCCCGCCAGAATCTGGGTTTCCCGCCCAATCGGTGGGGACGTTCGTCCGTCCGGGAAGTGAGTTGGATCGCCCCAAGGGACCCTCAGGAGATACCGGCTGTTCGTCTCCTGGCCTTACGGGTATTCACCATGTGGACTGGGTTTCCTCCGATGACTATAGGCTTGCCATGGGGACGTTCGTCGTCATCCCTGGTGGCCCGTGGCCCTGCTCCTCGTCCCTGCGTTGACGCTCGTCGGGGGGGCCGCTGGGCCTGAACTACCAACCCCAGACGTTCGCCCATCCCCAAGGAACATGGGCCTGTGGGCTGGCCTAGTGTTCCAACTGGACGTTCGTCCGGCAAAGTGGGTTAGTGGGCCGGACCTCGGCTTGGGCCCTTAACCCAACACAAGTCCCCCACTTCTGATGTTCTGAGCATGCGCAGGACATAAGGAAGTATGAATTCCCCCGAAATAGACGTCCGTATCTTGGTACTTGTGTTTATTGCATCTGGTGGAAGCGTACGCTCGTGGTCATGGTGCTTGACAGCTGTTGACGGTTCAGGAAACGAGGTGACGGCTGATGTTGCGGCGGCGCATTTTCCCGAGGAAGTGCCATCATTACGTTCCCATCCCACGCACAGCGCGTGGGCCGGAATACGCTCCTTGCCACGTGTCAGCTCCTCGTTGGTTTCCCCATCGGTGTTTCTGCTATAAATGCCGGGTTTTCCCTCTGAATTAGGGTTCCCAATTTCTGCCCTCTTGCTTTCGACTTTTCGCAGCTCTTCAAGTCTTCTTCTCCCCTTCCGAATTCGGCTAACCCCCTTGTAAGGTAATTTTCCCCCTCTGCTTCTTTTCTTGTTCTGATTCCTAGCCGACATGACTTCGATGGAGATTTCGTCAAGTTCTGAGTCCGGTTCGTCGGGTTCCTCCTCGGGCTCCTCTTCGGACAATGTGAGTGCGCGCTCCCCCGGAAAGGCCAGTATTTCTGGGACCTCTGGTTCGGCCACGACGGTGGGGACCGTCCGGGCTGATGGCGAGCCGGATGATGTGTCTCAAAGTAGTGGGAGCGACGCCGGGGACGGGGGTGCTGACGGGGCAGTAGATGTTATTGACGCAGTCCCCCTGAATGAGCGTCCTGCTGATTATGATTCTGGAGAGGAGGCCGAATCCGGTTCCGATATGGAGGTGTATGACCTGGGCATCCCCACGGATATGGAGCGCCACATCTGCCCGATCAGGAGCGCCCTTGACCATGACCAGGTCCTCTCCCGTGTGGCCCTCAACAAGATCCGTACCTTCTTCCCCCCGCCGTTCGTCTGGAGCGTGAGGGGCGCTGAGCACGTGATGAGGAGACGTCCAGGGATGATCATGCTTCACCTGGACTCCGTCGAAGCTGGGCTGCGGTTTCCCCTTCACGCATTTTATGTGGAGTTCTTCCACTGCTTCCAAGTGGCCCCGGCGCAATTCATGCCGAACTCCTATAGGTTCATATCGGCCTTCTTGGTGCGCTGCAAACTTGCGGGGGTCGAAGCCAGCCTGGATCTGTTCCACTACTTCTACCGGATCACTCCCCAGAACTCCGACGGGTATCTGAGCGTGGCCGCTCGTCCGGGGAGGAGGCTTTTTAAGAGCTACCCCTCCTCCATCCATGACTGGAAAAACCGGTTCTTCTTCCTTCGCTATGATGGTCCTCCCCTCCCAGTTCGTTGGAATGGCTACCCCCCGAAGATAGAGTCGCCGGAGTTGACCGACGATCTGAGTGAGGCCGTGGAAGGCATCCTGCAGGGCGGCATTCGCCCCATAGCTGGCTATCTGACCTTCGAGGCACTCTCGGGGGCAGGCATAGGTACCGCCCGTGTCCTTGGACTCCTTCCACCCTTCGACGCTCGTCTCGGGGCACCGGGCGGTCCTGTCCTTCGAGGTGAGTGTCCTTTTGCATTCTCTGTTCGTCTTCTAACCCTTTATCGTTCTCCTGCAGGTTCTCCGCCAGACAGAGCTCAGATGAATCACGCTGAGTGTCTGAAAACGAGGAAGGCCAAGGCGGCCGCTGCTAAGGCCGCACTGATGAAGGCCAAGAACGCCCCCGCATCGGATTCCAACTCTTCGGCCTCTGATGCTGCCCGACGAACGGCTGAGGGTGAGCAGCACTTGATTGCCACCGTGCTGGCTCAGGGTTCCGGAGCCCCTGCCCTTAAAGCTGCCCTTCCACCGCCGGTCGTCCCCCACGAAGGCGGCTCCACAGAAGGGGACAGAGAAGGTCCCCGAGAAGAAGCAGAAAAGGGGGCGTGAGGCAGGCTCTACTGCCCCCCCCGCTTGAAGATACCAGCTCCCTGCCTTTGAGCTGCCCGGCGGAGGAGCTTTGGAGGGAGATGGCCCTCAAGGCCGGTCTCGAGCTGCCCCGCCGTTCGTCGTCGGAGGCGACCAGCGCCGCCCTGGCCACCGCTCTTCAGGTATCCCTTCTTTACCAGATCCGAGTACCTCTTTTCCTTGATGTTCATCTCCTGACCATTGCCTTTATTTTTCTCTGTTCTCCAGTCTGGGCTTCTAGTCCTTCAAGCTGAGGCTGCCAGGGAGGCTGACCTGAGGGAGGTCAAGTCCAAGGCCGACGCGGCCGTCGCTTCAGCCCGGGAGGCCGCTGCTACGGCCCGGGAAGCCGTCCGTCGAGCTGAGGCGGAAGCTGCGGCCAAGGGGAGGGAGATAGCAGCCCTGCAGGCTGAATCCCGCTGCCAGCTGGCCAGCCTTGCAAAAGCTGGCTTTAAGCTCGTTCCGGTGCACCCTGTTGCGAAGGACGCGAGTCCGGAGTGGCTGGTCGACACCTCCGGCTACCGGAACACTGGGGAGTTTATGGACTCCGCCAAGGACTACTGCGCCGGGGTCTTCGCTGATTTGTTCGCTGCAGCTTTGGAGAAGATACCGCCCCGCCAGCGCCTGGCCCGCGGCGTCCGGATTCTTGAGGGCTCTCCCCTGTCCCGCAAGTTCCTATATGAGGTCGGTGACAGCACCTTCGCCGCCGGCTACAATGAAGGAGTAAAGGCCACCCTCCCTACATTCGCCAAGCTGCTCGGCCCCCGATTTCGACTTGGCCGCGAACACGGACGACGATCTTCTGGTCCAAGCGCTGGGGAAGCTGAGGAGGGACCAGCGTCGGGAGGAGGCCAAGGCCAGGGGGGAGATCCCAGAACCGCCGACCCCGGAGCCTGAAGAGGAGGAGGAGGAGCCGAACCAGAGCGGTGGCCGACCGGGATCCCCCTTCTTTGTATAATGTAATTTACATTTTTCCATTCTAGCTCTTGTAATGTCCGGCCATAAGTGCCGAAGAATACAGACGTCTTTTTGCCCATAATTGTTCTATGTTCATGATTTCGGCCTTGTTATTTTCATTTCCCTTGTCTTTTGTTGTATGGAAATTCCTTTCGTGCCTCGATATATTCTGTTGCAAAGTAGTCCGTGAGGACGTTCATCTCCGTTCCCCATTTGGTTTGGGGGCAGGGGCGTCTCCTTGCTCCCTCGGCAACAGCATTCTGATGGCAAGACGATGTTCGTCGGAGGCTGTCCCACAGCACATTTTTCAAGCTTGCTGATGACGTTCGTCTATTGTTGCGTGGTATGAGTACTCAAGCTTCGAGCGAGGACGTCTGTCGGCCTTACATGTTCAAAATGGCATGGTGTGGAAAGACGAACATGGCCCGTCGATGCGTGCGTACTCCATTGATAGCTAAGGACATGACCTTTACTTCATCTCTTCGTGCCCTTCATTGTTTGTAGTACGAAAAATCCCTCCGGCGCCTCGGCACGCCCTGTCGCATGGCGTCCTCCTACCGAAGCCGGCTCGCCGTCCACACGGTATCCTGACAATGGGAAGACGTCCGTCGGCAATTGCCTCGATAGTACAGTTCTCAAGTGTGGACATATGGTCGTATTTCCCTGAGTCAGCGTCAGGTGACGACGTTCGTCCACCGTTGCGTGTCACGACAAATCGGTGATCGGCGAGACTAACGTAGCCGGTTGACGCGTGTGTCCTCATCGGTCGCCGATGTTATGGACGGCCGAGGAACTGTGGAAATATGGAAAGATGAATGTCTCCAAACCCTTCCGAGCCGGTAAGCCCTCCTGCGGGGACGTTCGTGGCATGGGTCCGGATATCTTCATGGTGGTTATGTGGCGACGAAATCGAGGTGCCTTAAATACCGTGGTAGGTACCGGTATCCAGGCACCACGTGTCCTGCTTCGGTTGGCGCAATTCCGCGGTGCTGCCTATAAGTACCCAGAGTCCATGTGATTCATCCATATTTCTCCTTACGCTGCGCAATTTCCTTCTCTCTCTAGACTTCCCTCGAGCCATATTGGAACCTCGAACTCCAAAGGTACCGTTCGTTGCCATGTCTTCCGAAAATCGCTTCGACGATGGATGTTCTTCCGGTGATGACCTGGAATATTATGAGCGGGGAATGCCACCCCGGCCTCCCCGTTACAGCCTCAGCTTCTCGTGCGTTCGGCGTCAGGTTCAACGCCTGACGAACGCTGACAAGCGATTGATCAGTCAATGGTTTTATCCCCCAAGGACCTACGACGATCGGCGTCTTCGGAACCCCATGCGCCATCTGCCCGGCTACGTGGTGGTCCACCTAGATTCGGTGATAGCCGGGCTGAACTTCCCCCTGCACAGCTTCCACTTGGAACTTTTCAGGGCCCTTGAGATCGTGCCTGCGCAGCTCGTCCCTGCCGCCTATCGGATAATCGCTGGCTTCATCATTAGATGCCATAGCGTCGGTGTGACCCCCACCGTGGACCTGCTGAACCACTTCTTCCGTCTGTCCACCTTCGGACGCACAGGGTATTTGACCCTTATCGCCCGTCCGTCCATGGTTCTATTCTCGAACAATGTCGGGAATCCAGACGGTTGGGAAGAGCGCTTCTTCTTGGCCGGAGTAGGCTCACCGATGCCATTCTCTGATCGGTGGAACGCTTACCCCGTGAAGACGATCCCACCGCCCATGACGGACGAGGAGCTTGGATATGCCAAGCGCATAGCCGGACTTGGCATCCAGAACCTCCGGTTGCTGGTGGCCGAGCCCTTTAAAGCTCAGGCTGGGTTAGGTGCGTCCGTTTGTACTTGTATTGTTTTAACACCTCTTCGCTGTCATGGTTCTGAACGTCTTGGTTCCCTTTGTGCATGAGTTTTTCCATCCACGTCCGCCATGAGCCGAGTCAATACTACTTCGACCGCCACCGGCCGTGAGTACAAGGGGCGTGACAAATCCGGGACTCCGCTCGTCCCTAAAGTCGAAACTCGGGTGACCAGGGCACGGGCGGAGGATGATTCGGGAGCTGGCGCCTCCAAGAGGCTGCGTGCCGAGGGTACTGCCTCCAAGGCCATTATAGTGGCCGACGACTCTGATGGGGAACCCGGAAGTCCCCTCAAACGGAAGCGCATTTCTCGGACCAATCTCCGTGCCTCTCCTCCGAGGAATTCCGACGTCCGCCGTCTCCGGGATGATGATGCCACAACCGCCAGAGGTTCTGATGACGCCCGTCCAACCTCTCCCCCCGAAGCCAGTGGGTCTTCTCTTGGCCTGATTGAGTTCTCCGGGGTTGGTCCCCGCAAAGAGTCAATGATGCTCTTCGGCCAGACAGCGTCCTCCATCTGGTGCGGGCTGAATCTCAAGGTCCCGCAAGATTTCGCTGCTCAGGAGGCCCCTGGGGATCTCTTGGAGTGCGGTCAGAGCACCTTGGACAAGGCCGGGCTTTATTTCCACAGGGCCCGGATGGCTTTCGAGCACCAAGGCAGGGAGATGGCCAGGGTGCGGGCCGAATGCGACGCCCTTCTGAGGAATGCAAAAGGCAGGGCTGGCACTCTTCAAGAGAAGGCCGATGCCTATGATAAGCTCGTTCAGGAGAATGCCTCTCAGAAGGAGCTCCTTAAGAAGCAGGAGGCCGAGCTCGTGGATCTCCGCAGCCGGATGTGGGCCGTAGAGAAGGCCAAGGTGGAGCTTCGCCAGACGGGCGTGGACAATCATGTCCCTATTTATGAGGCCGATGTTGCCAAAATCAAGGAGTCTGGTTCCATTGCCTTCCAGAAATCCAAGGCTTACACCGGTGCCATCCACACCATGGCCATGAAGTTTCTCCCGAGGCTCGTCGGAGAATTTCTAGCCACCTGCCCGGACGCCTACCTGGATGGGGTCAAATTGCTTCAGGCCACCCCCACCGGGCGGCGTTTCCTTGGTGACCTTGCCGATGATACCTATCGCAAGGGCATGGTTGGGCTCGTAGCGGAGAATCTCCCGACGTTCGAGCGTCACTTCGGGGCTCCCTTCGATCCGGAGGCGGCTGGCTTCGACGTCCTGATGGCTGATGCCCATGCGGGAGCCCTTGAGCTGCTGAGAGAGCAGGAGGAAGCCGCAGCCTAGTGACAAATCCAAGCAGGCCCCTCCCAAAGCCCCAGCTCCGGACGTCGATCGGTCGTGATTCTCCGTTCATTATCTTGTACTTGGCTTTTCCATTATTTGTATTGTGTCCTTACACATTGTAATTTTCCGGTCAATAGTGCCGAGGAATAAAAATCATTCTTTGCTCCGTGCTCTTCTGGCATCTTTCTTTTTTTTTTTTTTTTTTGGAGTCTTTTAGTCTTCGTTCGTCCTTGGTCCTTGGTCCTATCGGCGTCCCTACTTCGAGGAGACGTTCGGTATTCGTAGACACCGCAAGGAAGAACAGGTTTATCTACATCGAGATTCCCCCTTTCTTCGTTCGTCCGTGGCCCTTTTAGTCTTACCGGCGTCTCTTGCTTCGAAGAAGACGTTCGGTACCCAAGGAACTCGCAGGGACGAACAGGTTTACCCTCACGGGTTCCCGTCTTTGTTATCCCACGTCCATCGATCCATGGTCATTTGTGGGATAAACAGGTTTATCTTGGCAGGCTCCCTTGGTTCGTCTAGCCCCCTCCACGTCTCTACTAACCTCTACCTCGAGAGGCGTTCGTCTTCGGCGGTGGGGGAAGATCTGGCACACCCGGGCAAGATTCCCTTTCGCATAGGAGCTACTCTCCTCTTCTCCCTATCTTCTCTCTTTTTTTTTTTTTTTTTTTTGAGGGAGGTAATCTATGGTCTTCGTTCGTCATTGGTCCCTGGCCCTACCGGCGTCCCTACTTTGAGGAGACGTCCAGTATCCGCCGACATCTCAATGAGGAACAGGTTTATCTGCATCGAGATTCCCTGGTTCTTCGTTCGTCCTTGGTCCTTGGTCCTACCGGCGTCCCTACTTCGAGGAGACGTTCGGTATCCGCAGACATCGCAAGGAGGAACAGGTTTATCTGCATCGAGATTCCCTGGTTCTTCGTTCGTCCTTGGTCCTTGGTCCTACCGGCGTCCCTACTTCGAGGAGACGTTCGGTATCCGCAGACATCGCAAGGAGGAACAGGTTTATCTGCATCGAGATTCCCTGGTTCTTCGTTCGTCCTTGGTCCTTGGTCCTACCGGCGTCCCTACTTCGAGGAGACGTTCGGTATCCGCAGACATCGCAAGGAGGAACAGGTTTATCTGCATCGAGATTCCCTGGTTCTTCGTTCGTCCTTGGTCCTTGGTCCTACCGGCGTCCCTATTTACGAGGCCGATGTTGCCAAAATCAAGGAGTCCGGTTCCATTGCCTTCCAGAAATCCAAAGCTTACACCGGTGCCATCCACACCATGGCCATGAAGTTTCTCCCGAGGCTCGTCGGAGAATTTCTAGCCACCTGCCCGGACGCCTATCTGGATGGGGTCAAATTGCTTCAGGCCACCCCCACCGGGCGGCGTTTCCTTGATGATCTTGCCGATGATACCTATCGCAAGGGCATGGTTGGGCTCGTAGCGGAGAATCTCCCGACGTTCGAGCGTCACTTCGGGGCTCCTTTCGATCCGGAGGCGGCTGGCTTCGACGTCCTGATGGCTGATGCCCATGCGGGAGCCCTTGAGCTGCTGAAAGAGCAGGAGGAAACCGCAGCCAGTGACAAATCCGAGCAGGCCCCTCCCAAAGCCCCAGCTCCGGACGTCGATCGGTCGTGATTCTCCGTTCATTATCTTGTACTTGGCTTTTCCATTACTTGTATTGTGTCCTTACACATTGTAATTTTCCGGCCAATAGTGCCGAGGAATAAAAATCATTCTTTGCTCCGTGCTCTTCTGGCATCTTTTTTTTTTTTTTTTTTTTTTTGGAGTCTTTTAGTCTTCGTTCGTCCTTGGTCCTTGGTCCTACCGGCGTCCCTACTTCGAGGAGACGTTCGGTATCCGTAGACACCGCAAGGAAGAACAGGTTTATCTACATCGAGATTCCCCCTTTCTTCGTTCGTCCGTGGCCCTTTTAGTCTTACCGGCGTCTCTTGCTTCGAAGAAGACGTTCGGTACCCAAGGAACTCGCAGGGACGAACAGGTTTACCCTCACGGGTTCCCGTCTTTGTTATCCCACGTCCATCGATCCATGGTCATTTGTGGGATAAACAGGTTTATCTTGGCAGGCTCCCTTGGTTCGTCTAGCCCCCTCCACGTCTCTACTAACCTCTACCTCGAGAGGCGTTCGTCTTCGGCGGTGGGGGAAGATCTGGCACACCCGGGCAAGATTCCCTTTCGCATAGGAGCTACTCTCCTCTTCTCCCTATCTTCTTTTTTTTTTTTTTTTTTTGAGGGAGGTAATCTATGGTCTTCGTTCGTCATTGGTCCCTGGCCCTACCGGCGTCCCTACTTTGAGGAGACGTCCAGTATCCGCCGACATCTCAATGAGGAACAGGTTTATCTGCATCGAGATTCCCTGGTTCTTCGTTCGTCCTTGGTCCTTGGTCCTACCGGCGTCCCTACTTCGAGGAGACGTTCGGTATCCGCAGACATCGCAAGGAGGAACAGGTTTATCTGCATCGAGATTCCCTGGTTCTTCGTTCGTCCTTGGTCCTTGGTCCTACCGGCGTCCCTACTTCGAGGAGACGTTCGGTATCCGCAGACATCGCAAGGAGGAACAGGTTTATCTGCATCAAGATTCCCTGGTTCTTCGTTCGTCCTTGGTCCTTGGTCCTACCGGCGTCCCTACTTCGAGGAGACGTTCGGTATCCGCAGACATCGCAAGGAGGAACAGGTTTATCTGCATCGAGATTCCCTGGTTCTTCGTTCGTCCTTGGTCCTTGGTCCTACCGGCGTCCCTACTTCGAGGAGACGTTCGGTATCCGCAGACATCGCAAGGAGGAACAGGTTTATCTGCATCGAGATTCCCCTCTTTAACGATCGTTGGCAAGAACAGAAGTGATTAAAAACAGGGGGCCTCGTTATTGACGACGTCCGGTCACATTACATGGGAGTGGGAATAAAAACAGGAACATTATCCTCTAACTATTGGTAGAACTTCTTCAGGTGTTCTACGTTCCACATCCCGGCACGGTTCCCCTCCAGGGTATGGAGGAGGAACGTCCCCTGGTTGTATCTTCTGATGACCCGGTAAGGTCCTTCCCAGTTCTTCGCCATTTTGCCACCTTCGAGCGGCTTGCTTTTCTCTCTTTTCCTGAGTACGAGGTCCCCAGCCTCTATTTCGCGGAATTTCACGGCCTTGTTGAAGTATCTCTGGGTGGCCCTGTGATATTCTTCCATGCGGCGAGCCGCTAGGTCCCTCCGTTCCTCAATGAAATGGAGCTCCGCTCGTAGGTTGGTTTCGTTGTCCTCCGGCTGGAAGTGCTTGGTGCGGTGTGTAGGTACCAATACTTCCGTCGGTACTTTAGCTTGGAACCCATAAGCTAAGGCGAAAGGGGTTTCCCCAGTCGCCGTTCTGGGCGTTGTCCTATACGTCCACAAGACATAATTCAGCTGTTCCGGCCAGGTGGAGGCGTAGTCTTCCAACTTCTTCTTGATCCCATCCATGATGGTCCGGTTCATGTTCTCCACTTGGCCGTTGGCTTGCTGGTAGGCTACCGAGGCCTTAGAGTGTCTGATGCCCCACTTTGTCAAGTATGCCTCAAAGCCTCTGCCGACGAATTGCCGACCGTTATCTGTGATGATCTGCTCCGGGATCCCGAAGCGGCAAATGATGTTCTGCCAGACGAACTTCTGGCACTGGAATTCAGTGATGGAAGCCAATGGTTCGGCCTCTACCCACTTGGTGAAATAATCAATCGCCACGATGACGAACTTCCTCCCACCAGCAGCCGTGGGCAAAGGGCCCAGCAGGTCTACACCCCACCGAGCAAAGGGTAGTGCGATGGTCATCGGGGTGTAGAAACTCGCTGGACGACCCGGGACAGGTGCATACTGTTGGCATACTGCGCACTTCCGAGTGTGGTTGAAGCAATCTTGCTGTATGGTCGGCCAGTAATAGCCCTGCAGGATGATATTTCTGGCCAAGGTCCGGGGGCCCTGGTGGCTGGAGCAGATCCCTTCATGTATTTCCTCGATCACCGCCGCTGCCAGGCTCGGCGGGAGGCATCTGAGGTAGGGTCCACCGAACGTCTTCTTGTAGAGCTGCCCGTCGATAAGTTCAAAGTTAGGGGCACGCCTCTTTATCCACGCGGCTCTTCCTGTATTGTCATCACCTTCGGGCTCAGGGAGTGTTCCATCTCTGAGATAATCTGCTATCTCCTTTGCCCAGTTAGGTTCGGCAACGGAGATAACCTCCACCCGGATGACGTCCGTCGCCGGTGCTGGGAATACCTCCTGCCTAACGAAGCCTCTGATGTATCGGGGGACGCTTGATGCCGGGTCATCGGTCGGGGGGTTGCTTAGTTTTGACAGTATGTCTGCTTCCGCATTCTCCACCCGCGATACCTGCTCAAGTACCACCTGCTCAAATTGTGTGGTCTGTTCCTCCGCCAGTTCTTTGTAGACCTTCATCCTCTCTTCCCTGGTTTCTGCAGTGCCGTTCATCTGGGTTACCACCAGCTGGCTGTCCATTCTCACCTTCAGACGAGCTGCTCCGAGGGCTTTCGCGCATTTCAGCCCTGCGATAAGCGCCTCGTATTCAGCCTCGTTGTTGGTGACCTTGAACTCGAATTTCATAGAGTAGTAGGCCTTGAAACCCTCGGGGGAAGTGATCACCGCTCCCCCGCCACAGCCCCGCGCACTCGAGGCCCCATCGGTGTACATCTCCCACCAATTGTTGAAGTCGTTGCTGTCATGGGTTTCGTCCTCGGTGCGCGCGGTGCATTCTGCAATGAAGTCCGCCAGCGCCTGTCCCTTGATCGTCGGCCTTGGTTTGAAGTCCACGTCATACTGGCCGATCATCAAGGACCACTTGGTTATCCTCCCGCTCGCCATTGGATTTCTGAGGATGGTGGCGAGGGGTTGCGTTGTGTAGACGGTCACCGGGTGTGCTTGAAAATATGGCGCCAGGCGCTTGATGGATGCAATCAAGGCGAGGATCGTCTTCTCCATCAGTGTGTATCTCGTCTCGGGGCCGTTCAGCGCTTTACTCACAAAGTATATTGGTCGTTGAACGCCCTCAGACTCCTTCAGCAGCACGGCACTTATGGCCAGATCGGCCACCGCCAAATACATGTACAATCTCTCCCCGGGATCCGCCTTCGTGAGGACGAGCGGAGAGGAGAGATATACCTTGAAATCCTCGAAAGCAGCTTGACACTCCGGGGTCCATTCAAAGGGATTGGCCTTCTTCATAATCTGGAAAAAGGGGATCGCCTTATCAGCCAGCTTGGATAAGAACCTGCTCAGGGCCGCCAGACGTCTGGTGAGCCGCTGCACGTCTTTTAGGTTCTTTGGGGCCTCCATGTCCATAATTGCCTTCACCTTCTCCGGATTAGGCTCGATCCCCCGCTCGCTCATCATGTAGCCGAGGAACTTGCCGCCTCTGACGGCGAAAGCACACTTCTTCGGATTGAGCCTCATGCTGGCCCTCTCCATGATGCTGAAGACCCTCTCCATGTCCTGGACATGGTCCTCCTTTTTCTTGCTTTTGATCAGGATGTCATCCACGTAAGCTTCCATTGTCTTCCCAAGTACGTCCTTGAACAACATCCCAATCATCCTCTGAAAAGTAGCCATGGCGTTCCGCAGGCCGAACGGCATGACGATGTAGCAGTACACGCCGTCCGCCGTAACGAATGCCGTTTTTTCGGCATCATCGGGGTGCATGAACACCTGGTGGTAGCCCCTGAATGCGTCCATGAAGCTGAGCAGTTCGCAGCCTGTCGTCTCATCCACCAGCAAGTCGATCCTCGGAACAGGGTAAGGATCCATCGGACAAGCTTTGTTGAGGTCCGAGTAATCGACGCACATCCGCCAAGTGTCGCCCTTCGGGGCTAGTACCACGTTGGCCAGCCACTCCACGTGGATGACCGGCCTAATGTGTTTAATGCTGAGGAGAGTCGCCGTCTCCTTCCTGATGAAATCGCGTCGGTCGGCCGCCATATACCTTTTCTTCTGCTGTACAGGCTTGGCGTCCGGCCGCACGGCGAGTTTATGGCATATGAGGTTGGGGTCGATGCCCGGCATGTCCTCCGGCCCTCTGGCGAACAAGATGCTGAACCTTCGGAGGACGGCTATGACCCCTGCTCTGATTTCCGGCTCTAGATCTGCACCGATGGACACCCTCCTGTCCGTCGGGTCGTCGAGCTCGATTTCTTCCAGCAGGGTTGCTGGTTCCAGATGAGCGTCCAAGTCGGCCTGCTTGGCCTTCTCGGAGATGCTGTTGACCCGAGCCTCCCGCTCGTTGAGCTTCTCCATGGCCTTCGTGTAGCAGGCCCTGGCCATATGCGGGTCCGTACGTGCTACCCCCACTCCGGTGTCGGTAGGGAATTTGATGCATGAGTGCCGTACGGAGCATATGGCCCCCAAGTCTTCCAAGCCGGGTCGGCCCAAAATGGCGTTGTGGGCGCATTTTAGGCGGACCACGACGAACGTCATGCTGATCCGGGCAGTGTGAGGGCCGTCGCCGATCTCTACCGGCAAGATGATGGTGCCCTCGGCGTCAATGCAATCCCCGGTGAAGCCGGACAGCGGGGTGCGTAGGGGGTGTAGCATGTCCTTCCTGAGTTTCATTCCTTCGAAAGCCTCCCAGTAGAGGACGTTCACACTGCTCCCCGGTATCAACAAGGACGCGGCGGACGATGGCATCGTTCACGTCCATGCTGATCACCAGCTCGTCTCTGTGCGGCGCCGGTGACATTGGCAGGTCAGCGGGGCCGAAGGTAATTGCCTCGATCTTATTGCGTTTGGTGGGGGGTGCTGATATGGAACCCACATAGAGTGATCTCTCAAATTTTTTCCGCTCGGCGGGTGTATCCCCAGTCTCAGCGCCTCCGAAGATCACCTTGATCTCCAACTTCTTCTTCTTGCCCTTCGGGCCGAGGGACCCCTCCGGACGTTTATCTGCACTCCGATAATCCACGTCCTGAGGTTCCGCCTCGCGCCGGTCGTCGCGGCGCCATGTCTTGTGCCTTGGGTTCGGCTTCTGCTGACTGTTTTTGTTCAGCAGCTGGGTGAATTCGCCCAAGTACCCCTGACGGATCAGTTCGTCGATTGCTTTCTTTAATTGGCTGCAATTGTCCGTCAGGTGGCCGACCCTCTGATGGTACTCACAGTAGGCCGATTGGTCAAGCCCCATATGCTTCTTCATATCCTGGGGCTCCGTCAGGAGGCCTTTATCTTTGATGGCCTCGAAGATTTGGCTCACCGGATAGGCCAATGGGATATAGCGGTCGTCCGGCCGCGTCTGGCTGTCTCCGGAGGGAGCCTTCCACGGGATCATTGCTCCGTCCATCCTCTTCTTTTTGCTTGGGGGTGAGGGTCCGGGTCCCGGTCTAGGTCCGAGCCTGTCCGCCATTTTCCTAGGCTGGGCCGCGGGAACTCCGTCCCGCTGCCTGATCTCCTCCTCAATGGAGGCATACTTTTGTGCCCGAGCCAAAACCTCGGTGTAGCTGGTGCCGGGATTCCTCCTCAGGTCCCGGTATAGATCCCCTGTGGCCAGCGCACTGGTGAACATGTTGGTGGCCAGACGTTCGTCCAGATCGTCGACCTGTAGTACCTCGTCCCTCCACCTTACCAGGAACCTAGCCAGCGGTTCGTCTCGCCCTTGTTTGATGTGGGCAAGAGCCGTGACGTCCTTCCTGGGGGTGGTACTGGCAGCAAACTGTGCCATGAACTGCCGGGAAAGCTGTTCGTATGAGTCAATGGTGCCCGGTCTCAACTGGCCGAACCATTCCTGGGCTGGCCCCCTGAGGGTGCTGAAGAACAATCTGCAGATGGCCTCGTCCGATGCTCCCAGCATGGAGAGGTTCCCTTGGTAGCTTATCAGATGGGCCTTAGGATCGCCAGCCCCATTATACACCAAGTTTCCCGGGGGTCTGCAATCCCGGGGGATCTCGACGCTCATCACCCGTGGAGTAAAGGGTGATGTGAGTGAGAAGGAGGGTGTGGCCGAGCCGACGTCCGCCCGCCTATTCATCTCGGCTATCTGCCTCTCCATGGCTTCCAGTCGTGCGTCCTGTGTGGCCCTTCCGGGGGACACAGGGGGCGCGGCTTCGGGGGTGACGTTCTGCTGAGCGGCCACAGCATCGTGCGGCCGCCTGAAGATCTGCGCTCCTCGCCGTTGGAAACGTCGTCCAACGGCGTTGATCCTTGGGGTCTCGTCTCCCTGCGGGATCTGGCGAGGAACCGATGGCGTGAGAGCCCTGGATGCAGCGATGCTGACCCTGGTTCGCCCTCCCGTCTCACGGGAGCCTGAACCCCCACCTAGCCGCTCGTGGACTGAGGGCCGGTGGTCGCTGGATCCCGTCGTATCGTCATACGACTGCATGCGGCGTATGGGAGAGAGGGGTGTTCGCTGGGTGCTTGCAGAGTACACCTGATCTCGGGCCTCCCGCTCGTCCGCCATGCGACGCATGGTGTCTGCGAGTTCCCGCATGAGGCGGGGATCCTGCCTGGCCTCCAGGGGAATGAGGTCAGTGATTCCCCCGTTTCCTCCAGAGGTCCATATCGTTGCGGATAGTTCCGAGTTCTGGCCGCGATTCCGGCGGCTCGACTCCAGACGCTCGGAGAGATCACGCTGGTTGTTGCTTCCTGACATCGTGTTTGCTGTAGGTAGACTTAGTAGCTGTTTGGGAGAGTTTCTGGAAACTTTTTGCTCAGTTTCCCACAGACGGCGCCAGTGTTGAGGTTTATTCCTTCAACCCTTGGACCCAACACGTAAGCCCAAAGATTTCGAGTGGAGTGAGTGTAAGGATATCTAGCCCAACAACTATGAGATGGATCAGGAAACAAAAGTAATAGCAGGCAATGTAAATAGGTATTATTAACTTCGTAATAACTCCCTTAAGTACAATCTACTTGCTAAAAAGGGCACGTCGGCCGTTCGTCTTACAAGGCAGTAGAGATGCTGCGAGTAAGAATACAATAGCCAGAATGCTAAGAATAGAAAGTTGCCAACCCTTTACAATGAAATAAATGCTTCTATTTATACCCACCAATGGGCAGGTGGCTGTACTGACGTGGCAGCCTGTGGACCGCTGGTGTCCAACTACCAAATCTCCAGCATTAAATGCACTTCCCGCCAGAATCTGGGTTTCCCGCCCAATCGGTGGGGACGTTCGTCCGTCCGGGAAGTGAGTTGGATCGCCCCAAGGGACCCTCAGGAGATACCGGCTGTTCGTCTCCTGGCCTTACGTGTAACACCGCTCCCAATTTAAACTTGGATTTATTAATCCATTGGTATTAAAATCTGAGTGAAAGTACAAATACTGATTTCAACAAGGAAAATTAGTTAAAGTCATGAATATATATTCACTTTGAAAATTAGTTACAAGTATATTGATCATACTAGAAATGATTAATTGATTAAATTAATACCGATTTATTAAATTGTGGGTCGGACCCCAAACATGGGGAGGGACTAACTAATATATATTCTTGGACCAAGATAAATTAATTAAAGCCCAAGGATAAGGAAGTAAGTACAATATTATTGTTTGGGACGGACCGAGTAAACAAGTGGCATTCTAGCCCATATTACCGAAAATAGCAAGTATAAGGTTGAAGGGTTTCCTACACTTTAATTCGGGGTATTCCGTATAAAGTGTAAACCATAATCAATGGGAGGATTAATTTATAAATAGCTTCGGGCCGGATTAATTAAAAGGAAACAGCCCGTGAACCGAACCCAAATAAAACCGGCCCAACTTCCTAAAAATAGAGGATAAGGGAGGGGAGTCTCCTTATCCTCCCATTTGGAGAGCTTGGTGCGTAAGAATAGAGAGGGGAGAGAGCTCACAAAAAGCTTCACACGTTCTTGGAGCAAGGAGGAAGAAAGAGGAGGATTCCGGGAAGAAGAGAGCTCGATTCTAGGTAACCGAATGCTAATCCCGTTCAAACTAGTTATTTACTTCGTTTTGTGAATATGATTTTTAAGAAATCATATGTGGGATTAATGAGGATGTTCTACACGTTTAAAAGTGTGGAAATATGATATAAAGTGTTGGTAATTAACTTAGAAGAGTTATTGAATCGATAGGAATCGAAATCGCCGGAAACCGCCACTTCTAGGTGCTGTTTTCGTGCAGCAGAACCCGAAAGCCGGGCAGCTTTTGCAAAAGCCGGGCGGCTTTTGTCCTCTGCCAGCCAAGGTGGATTCAGATCATTCCCGATCGAAGGTTTAACGACGGGGCTTCAATAGGCAACCTTGCTGGACATATTTAAGGTGAGGATGGCTGACTATATTGTCTATAACTCGTGAGTTGAGCATGAGATTACCTAAGTAATCAAATTATGATTTTGATGGAATTAAATGATATACTCCAATGTGAATAAATGTGTTGCTATGTGGTCATATAAATTGATACATGATATTACAAAGGTGAATGAGCAAAGGCATTATGCATGAGGGGAGAAATCCTTGAAATATATTAATTATTGAATTGATATAGAGGATTAGCATGATATAGACAAATGTTGATAAATGTGTGATTCCATAAGATCTTAAAAGGGATATATGGATACCTATGTGGATAGGCAAAATGATTAAATGTGAAGTAAGGAATACTTGAGTTATTGACATGATCAAAGTGATATGAATCCGTAGTGATTAATTGTATGTGCTATCTATAGTATTGAATTAGATAGGCATGAACTTAGAATGAGTGATGGACTATGGTCACACTCAAAGGAAATGGTGGAGTCTACCTAGACTATATGAAGGCAGCCCGGGGAGTCTGGATGAAGACTAGCCCGAGGTTGATAGATTATGATTGCTCGTGTACAATGAGTATACGGGGATATATATATACGGGGTGTGTAAGCCCTAACGAGATAAAGGATATTACGCGGGGTGTGTAAGCCCTACACGAATAAAGTATTACGCGGGGTGTGTAAGCCCTAATGAATAAAGCATTACGCGGGGTGTGTAAGCCCTAATGAATGAAGTATTATACGGGGTGTGTAAGCCCTACATGATAAAGTATTACGCGGGGTGTGTAAGCCCTAAATGAGTAAAGTATTACGCGGGGTGTGTAAGCCCTAAATGAGTAAAGTATTACGCGGGGTGTGTAAGCCCTAAATGAGTAAAGTATTACGCGGGGTGTGTAAGCCCTCTAAATGAGTAAAGTATTATACGGGGTGTGTAAGCCCTACACGAACTAAGAATATACGGGGTGTGTAAACCCTAAATGAATCAAAGATATAATGCTGGGGGTGTAAGCCCAAAATGAATGAATACACCCGTAGGGTGGGTAAGTCCAACGTGGACGAGTACAAATGATAAATTGTGTAACCCTCTCGATGGAGTTGGGTTTAGACTAGGGGTGGGATAACCTCTCGATATTGCTATATGCAAGAATAGGCCAAGGGCTGTACAAGGGGAATTGTTTTGAAATACAAATGGACCTACGGGTCGGCTATTTGACTTGGTATATATATTCTATACAAGTGATTTGAAACGGGGTAGCTGTAGGTTATGCCCATAATATAGTATCACCCTATTTTGAGGGTCTTGTGTTTGAAACATGAATTATATTCAGTATAGTTGTCATTGTACTTGTCAAATGCTTCCAAGTACTGACCTCCCCTTCACGGGGGAGGCCACCTCACAGTTTCAGGTAGAAGCTAGAGCTTGCTTCCTGTTCCCGTTGCTTCGGGTGATCCATGGAGAGAAGACGTGGTTCGTGCTTCTTCCAGTTCTATTTTGATATAAATAAAATAATGCTCATGGAACTATTTTTCAATTATAAATCATTTGGGAGCCTGCGTGCTCATGTTCGCCCTGTGTGGCCTTTTACTTTTTAAAAAGTATTTGTATTCCGCTGCGTATATTTGAAATGCTTTATTTATGATTGTTTATGGATGTACTTGTGTGAATGGTATTCATGTACGCCTTGCATGGTTCGAGTAGGGTGAACTGCGGTTGCCTTAATCGGATTATGCGGCGGTTGTTAGCGCGTCCGGCCAGACCGGGGCGTGACATTACGGGTATTCACCATGTGGACTGGGTTTCCTCCGATGACTATAGGCTTGCCATGGGGACGTTCGTCGTCATCCCTGGTGGCCCGTGGCCCTGCTCCTCGTCCCTGCGTTGACGCTCGTCGGGGGGGCCGCTGGGCCTGAACTACCAACCCCAGACGTTCGCCCATCCCCAAGGAACATGGGCCTGTGGGCTGGCCTAGTGTTCCAACTGGACGTTCGTCCGGCAAAGTGGGTTAGTGGGCCGGACCTCGGCTTGGGCCCTTAACCCAACATATACTATCAGTCATATTTACCTATTTTTTTTGGGAAAGTTTCCGAAATAGGACTAAAACAGTTTGATAATTCCAAAATAGGACTGTCATGTTTTTTATTTCCAAAATAGAAGTTTTTACTTTCAAGTTTGGAAAACATAGCCATGTTTGAAGTTTGTTATTGCCAAAACATGATAGTAATTAGTCATATTTTGAGAATAAAAACATGACAGTCTTATTTTGGAATTTTCAAACATTTTTAAGGAGTGTTTGGGATTGATTAAAAAAAACACTTCTCAGCTTTTGGCTTAAAAAAAGTTGAAAAGAGTGTTTTCAAATGATAACTTCTGCTTAAATTAATCACTTAAAAGCTAAAAGCTGGAAGCAGGTAGAAGGGTGCTTTAAACTGCTTCTCACTTTTTCTATTACACAAAAAGTACTTATTTTACCAAACACAACCAACTTTTACTTTTTCAGAATCACTTTTTTCTCAAACACTACCAACTTTTACTATTAATCACTTTTCCCAAAACCACTTTAAAAAATCACTTTTTTAAAGTTGAAGCAATCGCAAACACTCCCTTAGTTCTATTTCGGGTAATACCTTTTTATTTTAGGGAATATAGCCATATAGGGTTGCCGCTCAGGAGCTGCAGGACTAGTGACTTAAGGAGTGTTTGTGATTGCTTAAAAAAGCACTTTTTAGCTTTTGGCTTAAAAAAAGCCGAAAAGAGTGTTTTCAAATGACAACTTCTGCTTAAATTAATCACTTAAAAGCTAAAAGCTGGAAGCAAGTAGAAAGGTGCTTTAAACTGCTTCTCACTTTTTCTATTAGACAAAAGTACTTATTTTACCAAACACTACCAACTTTTACTTTTTCAGAATCACTTTTCCTCAAACACCGCCAACTTTTACTATTAATCACTTTTCCCAAAATTAATTTAAAAAATCACATTTTTAAACACTCCCTTCTACTCTAGACCGCCGTTTTCTTCACCGGCTCCTAACTATTGGTCCATCCGCGCCCTCACCCTCGTCCGGATCTACTCCCATCGTTTCCGTGGTTTCGCGTCAGCCGTCCAGGTATGTTTCCATTTCGTTTCTCCGTTTCTGGCTAGACTCTGTCAATCCACTTCTTTGTCCAGGTGTTGGTGTAATGATTAATGAACTATACGGAGTATGATTCAGCGTAAAAGACCATAATTGAATGATACGTAGTTTGATTAAGTGTGGGAACTGAGTTGAAACTTGAAACAAAGTAGCATGTAGATGTAGCTGGAATTCAGACAAATTATCTAGAATATGACTATTTCCTCTGAAGCACTCTCCCTTCATTTTTGGATATACACAGTGTGTTCATATTTGCCCAGGGTAGTTATCCCTTCCAGTCTTATCTCCCCAAAAGAATAAACATTTATATTTATTGTAATAGAAAAAAGCCCCTTTTCGAAGCTTTGCGGCTGCCATCACCAATTTAAGTTCTTTAGTACCCAATGATAGCAAATTGTGGCCTGGAAGTTAGATTTGCCTGATTTAGTAGCCTTTCTTGAGTTAGTACTCTTTGGGAAGGTTGCATTAACAACTTTATGTGTCTATAAGAGACCCCAACCACATTTTTTAATTGAAAATCTGCAAAATAAAGTGAAAGAGATAGTGGAAATAATGAAAGTCTCAGGCTTCCTAAAATTCACAAGCTATTTAACCTAAAATTCATAAAGCCTCTGTGCTTGCACCATCTTCTCCCTTTCTTTTTGCGGTCAATTTCACAAACAATTGATGTGCACGTGTCAGTTTGACAGTGTAATACGAAAACCTCTCTCTTTTCTTTTGAGATTATTGATTAATCAAGAATATTGAATCATTTGCTCTTTTGATTCACCTCTTTGTTGATTAGGGTAAAATTTAGAGTTCAATAAGAAATGTAAATGTTCAACTCATCCTCATATTTTTAGTACTTTATATTTTGGAAGGACCTCAACTAATCACGTTTTGTTAAATAACTTTTGAAGATTATTTGCCGAGGCTGTTTCCAGAAAATGACCTAATGTTTTATAACTGGAAGAAAAAAGATAATCTCAAAATGAACCAATTTATTTCTATGTAAAAAAAGTAAAGATCATAAAAAATAACTGATGAAGCAACCTTAAATCTTAAACTCACCAATAGATGATTGCACGATCATTGGAGCTAACACTAGGAGTAAGAGACCATGATTTGAGAAAAGATTACCAAGTTCACTCACGAATGACTTTATCTCAAAATATAAAGTGGCCTATTTGGATCAGTCCCATTTGTCCACTTCACTTCTTTCCACACTTTAACAAATACACAATACTAATGTTTT
The DNA here is from genome assembly GCA_945859915.1 of Cuscuta epithymum. Lineage (NCBI taxonomy): Eukaryota > Viridiplantae > Streptophyta > Magnoliopsida > Solanales > Convolvulaceae > Cuscuta > Cuscuta epithymum. The sequence goes on from CAMAPF010000041.1 coordinate 673,375, forward strand.
TGTGTTGGGTTCTTGACGACCAAACACTCCAACAGATTTAACCTCACAAACAAAATTGCATTTTTATTGAGTTAATACATCTGTATAGAGGTTTTAAAAATTAGAAAATCTCCCAATTTCCACACGCTTCCCTTTCTGCTCTCGCTTGCTCTTTGACAACCGCGCGTTGATATTCATTTGTTCAGGTATATTTCGTTGTGTAATAATGTAATCTCATCACTCTTTTTGCCTGTTCCAATTTCCAACCTTATATGTCAAACAAAAGTTATGTCTTAGCTTCAACTATCCAGATTCGAAACATAATTATTAGATGTTTTATCACTTTTTATATTCCTAATGAAGAAGGATTGAAATCTGCAATTTGGAGTGTTGCTTTGGTTAATAGGCTTAGGTGATTAGCTTCCGGATGTCATATGTCAATAATAATTATATTTCAGTTTACGTAATTACACCCTGAACTTTAAGCTTCACACGGAAGCCCAGTCCCTTCATCAGTATTTTAGTCTATATGCTTGCTTCAGTTTCCTCGATTAGCTCGGATAATCATGTCATGGGTTCATCTTCACCTGGCTTCATCATAGCTCATGAGCTCGGATACTTTCCTTCAATCCAATCTGAGTTCTGAATATCTCATTTTGCTCAACAGCTTAGGAAGATGGCCATAGATGAAGAGTCCGGGCAAGAATTCCAACCCCAAAAGAAGAAACCTCCTTCCGAGGATGAGAAAAGGTCTTTCTTCTTCACCCTTATACTATCCTATGATCCGAGAATTGATTATTTAATGTTGCTTTTTGGGACGATAAATTTGCAGAAGAAAAAAGATTGTGCCAGGAAGCTTGATGAAAGCCGTGGTTAGGCCTGGCGGAGGCGAATCAAGACCTACCGAGGGTGATCAGGTTGTGTATTTGTTTTCTCATGTTTAAATCACCTTCTTAAGAATATTAATTAGCTTATAGTATATACTATATATGAATTTGTATAATGACAACCTAGTTTTTTTTATAACTCATTGATGGTGATGCTCTTAACTTCTGTTGTATGACATGATGCTTATCATAGTTGTTTATGAATTATGCAGTTAACATATCATTGCACAGTTCGAACAACAGATGGAGTTACTGTCGAGTCCACAAGGTCACAACTTGGAGGTAATTTTTGCACCGCAGTAAATTATAGAACTTCCCCATCCATATAGTAAACTATTACTAGTATTTGTCAAGTATACATGATGTGTGCACTGTCCTTGGATTGCTACGACCTCATTTCCATTATAATGAGGGTTCTCATGCCTCTACATTGAATTGCCACTCTTATCCTTTGTTATGATTACTAAGGCAAGGGTATCCCAATGAGGCATGTTTTGGGGAAAAGCAAGATGCTTCTAGGGTTGCTAGAAGGAATTCCCACAATGTTGAAGGGTGAAGTTGCAGTGGTAATCATGTAGACTCTCTTTTTTGTTGCGAACAGTTTACTGATCCAGAATACCCATTTTTTATTTGAATCATAACTTCATGTCACACACCACATTGTTTCTATTAATATCATGTGTTGATTTTCTGAGACAGTTCAAGATGAAACCTGAAATGCACTACAGAGAGGAAGATTGTCCGGTTTCAGTTTCTGACAGCTTTCCAAAGGATGCTGAACTTCATTTTGAGATTGAATTGATAGAATTCTCTAAAGTCAAGGCAAGATTTTTCTGTGTCAATTCTTTACTCAATTTTAAAAATTGAAATATCATGTGTTTTGATTGTAAACCATGTTTCCTCGAACTGCACAATGACCCTGAATTACTTTTTATTGTTGTCCATTGCTAATTTGCTATTATATGTGACTCACTTGCTTAGAAAAGTTCTAGTATTGACTTGCATATGCATGTTTGAAATTTGCCTTACTAAAATCTTGTACTCTCTCTGTCCGCCCTAGTAAGCGACTCATGCTTAAACACTTCTTGTCCTAAAAATGGACTAAGCAATAAGTCGTGTTTGATTAAAAAAATTAAATATTTTCATGTAATTTCCAAAAAAAAAAAACATTGGATACAACTTACATATGAGAAGCATAGTTAAACCAACAAATAAGTGTTAAAAATTTAAAATCAGAAGTAGAATCAATGATTTATAGCAGAGGTACCTTACCAAATATATAAATGTTGTAATTTCTACATTAGTCAAGCAGAACTGCTTTTAGGCGGATGTAGTAAATTAGTAATGTATGTATTTTACTATTTTTCCATTTTCTCTACTGCTAGTATTCACTCTTATTTTAATCTTCCTCCACTCTTATTTGATTGTCAGGTTCTCAGCTCTGATTTGGGAGTCCTGAAGAAGGTATTAATGAGATGGTCAAATTGCTGCTTGATTATGTTCCATAAATATTGCCCTGACAGGCTGTCACAGTTTTTTGAATTATTTATATCTTTGGAATCTTCTTGGTGTGACAATGTTGAAAGTGTAAAAGAACATGGGTTGTTATTCCAAACAAAGAAAATCCTTGGGCAGGTTTCAGTATTGTGTGTGTGTCGCCCCTTACTTTTTGTGATCTTACCTTTACTCTGTCTAAATGGCTTTCCCTTCTCTTTTCTGATGCTGAATGGAGAATAATGGTTAAGAGAAGGGTATTGCATATTAATGCATCATTTTCTTATTTGGTGGGTGAGTGGGGGTTAAACATCACCTGTGGACTATAACTTCATTGCATGTTTATAGGAAAATACAACAACAGTAACGTCATCCAAGCCGCAGTCCCAAAAGACATATTTATAGGAAAATCTTGAACTAGTGCAGTTCAGTGATGTGGGATAAAATATGAATCTGCATACCCTGCTGGAAATATAGCGAGTGTTTTGAGGATACACTTAGTTTGCATAGTTAAGTTTTATTTTCACTTAATGAGGCAGGTTCTAGAAGAAGGGAAGAGTTGGGAATACCCTAGAGATCCTTATGAAGTGAAAGCCAGGTAAAGACCACATTTGATGTTGGTGGACCTAATCTTTCGTGTCATCTTGTGTTTATACTCTGAGACGATGGTCTATGTGCTTTCTACCGTTATATTTGGAGGAATATGATTTAGTAAATGTTTTTAGGATTTCTGCAAAGTCTGGAGATGGAAGAGTGATTCTATCTGATACTCAGGATGAACCATATTCCTTCACCTTTGGTAAATCTGAGGTAATAATGTAATCCTTGACATTTTCTCTTCCAAGTATTAAGGTATTTGGTTATTCTTTGCCCTTCTTCTTAAATGTTTACTGTGTGCATGGTTTTCTAAAACCTCATTATTTTTCATGATCATGCTATGCTTTATATACGTCGCAGAGTATGGGCTCTCATCATGTATTTTATTGTTATTCTTGGATTGTCAAGATTAGGTACCAATTGGTCTTGAAATGGGAATAGGATCAATGTCACAGGGAGAGAAAGCAGTGGTTTATGTTACACATCAATACTTGAATCAAACTCCACTGATACCTACAACAGAAGGCGTTGAGGAAATTATTTTTGAGGTGGAGCTTGTCCACTTCATTCAGGTTCATACTTCTCGTTTTTAAAATATCTTGTGGCTATTTTATGTTTAATTTATTCAATAAACTTCTATTTATGCAATTGTTAGTATAATAATCTCTTCTACTCTTACATGATAAGTAGAGCTCTCAAATGTCATGACATGGTTATCATAATTTTAAATTCCAAATGATTTGGTATGGCCTTTCTACTTTTTATTTTGATAATCAACTTTATAAAGTTCGAATTTTTCTTCTATTAAATTCCAAATAATCTACTTTATTTACTGCAAAGTAATGTTCTCTTTCCTAATCTAAACCATTAACTATTTACTCTTCCAAACTCCTTTTATGAGTTATATCTATTATGATGGTTTGATTGAAAGACCTTAAATACAAATTTTCTCCCATTGTGGGATGGGGATTTAGATGGTCTCTTCTTGTTTCTATTCAAAAACGAAAAAAATCTTATTTGCTTCGGGGCGATGTTTGCAGGTACGAGATGTGCTCGGAGATGGACGCTTAATCAAACGTCGTATTCGTGATGGAAGAGGTTTCCCTTCGAGCCACTTCTTAGGATGTTTTTACTTGAACTGAAATTTTCTGGTCTGATAGATGTATGCTTTCAGTGTAGTTTACAACTGCGAGGTCTGTGACTGAAATAAGTCCAACTATAAACATCCTTGTTCTGATTCATTATTTTGCAGCCTTATTTCATGTATTAGCGACTCATTTACTATAATTTTTAGGTGAGTTTCCTATGGATTGCCCCCTTCAGGACAGTCTTTTGCGTGTCCACTACAAGGGCATGCTTCTTAATGACGAGAAAACAGTCTTTTATGATACGAAGTTTGACAACAATGGTCAACCCTTTGAGTTCAGTTCAGGGGAGGGGCTTGTAAGTCATTTGCATTTTGTAGAATGATGTGCTTTTTGTTTTGTGTGTGTAAATTGTTTTCCTTACCCATTGCTACTCGAGAATGATTCAGAACCTCTTTTTCATCTTCAGGTTCCTGAAGGATTTGAAATGTGTGTCCGGCTAATGGTGCCTGGAGAGGTTGCTCTTGTCACATGCCCTCCTGATTATGCTTATGATAAATTTAAAAGGTACTTTGTGATCATCATTATTAAATAAGTCTGTGTTGTACTGTTGTTAACATTTGAACTGAGAGCATATTGAATTTTGTTGAAAATTATGATCAGGCCAGTTAATGTTCCTGAAGGTGCCTATGTCCAATGGGAAATTGAGCTTCTAGATTTTAACACACCAAAGGTAATAGAGCTGACAGTCAACTACTAATTTAGGAAGTAGGGGAAGCACGACAATGTACTGGGAGTGGGAGGACTGGTTTCTGTGTTCTGTCATTTAGCCACGGTTTAGTTGGAGAATTATATAGGGAAGGGGTGGCGTGGGGAGATGAGTTGTGGCATTAGGAGGGGATGGGAGTGAAGGAAAGAGGAGTGATGTGCGTTTAGTTGAGGGAGTTGGGTGGGGTGTGATGGGGGCGAGCTAAGTGGAGGAGCTATAGAGTCATATCTCACTCCTCAGATTTGTGGGACATCAGAGAAGTTATTTATCCCCCCCCCCCCCCCCCCCCCCCCCCGAGAAGGCTGGGAATCCTTTTTGGGCCAGGGGCCAGGGAACACCCTACCATTTTATTAATAGAAGGGTAATTTATCTCCTTAACGTGAGAAATGAGAATTTTTTACTTTTCTTTCTGATGCACCATTACGCTTTTCTAATGCACTTTTACACATATGGGCATATGGCAGAAAAGTTTCAGTTAATTATGAAATTCTCACGATCCCACCACGTCATTCATCACTTTTTTCTAGCAATCTGGGACTTTTACAGGACTTTTACAGCCATTATATCTCAAATTCAACTCACCAAATGCATTCCCATTTCTTACAATAAACACTCTTCTCATTTGATCCTAATTCTATGTGTGTGTGGCCATCTTCCCATGTAAATGCAGCGGTGACATTTTGTTAAATAAGCCAAAATTTTCCATCACCACAAAATATGCATTACTTTGAAGTTTGAACGTGAAGGTGCATGATACTACTAAAAGTGCATCCGTGTGCATTTTGCAGGGAAGCACTTTTTATTTGAACGTTACCCTATATGTATGTATATTTCTAATTCCACGCATTAAAAAAAACATCTAAATCTAAATAATGGTCTGATAGAGTATATCACTAATCCCCTCCACCCCCTCGTTTGAACCAAACAAGGGTTTTAGGTTCTTTATCCTTTTTCTGGTTGCAGTCTTGTGATATTTCTTGTGCATGTAAAATGTGATAATATTACAGGATTGGACTGGCTTCGGTTTTAGAGAAATAATGGAAGATGTTGAGAAGATTAAAAGCACGGTATGTATTAGATGACTGATTCTGGAGTCTCATGCCAGATAACATTCTAAACTTTGGCTTTATTTTTCTTGTTTCCTATCTGTGATGGAGATAGTTCTCTTAGGGTGTTTGGGAGTTAGGTGGAAGGGGAGGAGAAAGCTTTGATGTTGTTGCAGGGGGGAAAGGGAGGGGAAGGTGAGGAAAACCTTCTTCGTATTTGGGAGTAATAAATTCGGAAGAAGAGAGTCTTTGAAGGAATTATAATTAAAATCAGTTCGAGATCCGACGAATTCAAATAATTAAACTAATATTCATTTTAATTTGAGCTTAAATTATCATTTGGTTAATTATCCTTCAAAACCCTCTAAATTGGGGGAACTTAAAAATTGAGCATTTAGAGGATTTTGGAGGGTTACAAAAGCCCTTCAAAACCATCCCCTCCAATTTTTAAACTCCCAAACATGAAAAGGAGGGTCATAAACCCCCATTAACCTTCCCCTCCCTCTAAATTTCAACTCCCAAACATACCCTTAGATGATCGTTATAAAAAGACACAATCCACTGTAATTTCCTCTACAGGGAAACAGGCTCTTCAAGGAAGGGATGTTTGAACTTGCGAAGGCAAAGTATGAGAAGGCATGTACTGTTTCATTTTCATGTTGGAAGCTCATAAGTTCCAAATATTTTTTTTCACATCCTGCCCATTGAAGTTGCACTTTACTTTGGATTTTATCTTCAGATTCTTCGTGAATTTAATCACGTTCATCCTCAAGATGACGAAGAGGGAAAGGAATTCTCTGAAACCAGGGTATATCTGTTAACACTTAACAGTAATATGTGGAAATTTAAAATTCCATCAGTCTGTTTACATATCTTTTAGCGAGTTAAAGAATAAAAAGGCTACTCTTAACAATAGTTTTTTTGGTGTTGCAATGCACCTTTATGTGATTATGTGAACTCACAAATTAAATTTTTTGTATGCAGAACTTGTTGCATCTAAATGTTGCTGCCTGCTATCTGAAATTGGGAGAGCATAAAAAGTCTATAGAAGCATGCAATAAGGTAATCTGCGGCTTCATCTTCTTCACTAATCATGGATTTCATTTATTATGATGCATTTTAGCAGCTATTAATATCAGTATATATATGCTGATACTTACTATTGAACTACACACTCCGGCTTTGTATTTCATTTCAACTTGAGAAAAAAGACGTGTATGACGATACAACCTGCAAAATGAAATAGTTATAGCTCCATTTTCTCCAATGTTGATCGCCTACTGAATTGTCTTTTTTCCCCTCGTGATATGCCTTTACATCAAGTTCACTTTCACAGGATGACGGAAAAACATTGTGATTTGTGAGTACTTTGAATAATTGGATCAAAGTTGTGTTGAGAAGATGCAATAGTAACTAAAAGATAAAGTTATTCTCAGTTTTTAAGTTCACAAAATAGATTTTAAAATGAACGCATTACATTATGACCACAAGGATAGATACTCTAGAGAGCCAGGAATGGGAAGAAGTGGACATCAGCCAAGAAAGTTAATAGTATACAATTATATCTCTGTTTTGGAGCAGACACAGGGATTTAATTACCAGTACATAATTAGTTTAGAATTTTAGATACTGCAAAGTAAGGGTGTTCATCGGATCAATGTTGGTTTTCAGAAATTGAAAAACCAATTACCGAACCGAATAGAAGTCAGTCAGTTTACCGAAATATTGAACTGATAACCGAACCAAATAGAAGTCGGTCAGTTGGTTTGTAGACCCGAAGCATTCGGTTTGGTCGGTCGGTTTTCAGTTTTTCCATCCAGGTTGCCCACATCGATTTCAGAACAAATTTGACAAAGTTTACCTTGTTTTTATAAACTTTAATATCTGTCACATTCGGTTTGGTCGGTCGGTTTTCAGTTTTTCCATCCAGGTTGCCCACATCGATTTTAGAACAAATTTGACAAAGTTTACCTTGTTTTTATAAACTTTAATATCTGTCAAAGAATGTTTTCACCTGTTTGCATGCTCAAAATACACAGTATAGTGCTCAAGTGATTAGAGTGGTTATAACATTTGAGTACAATGGTTAAAGAAGTGGCAGTGACAGCTTTGAGATCATGCATGGGTTTTGTAATATATGGGCTCAGTAGGTACTTGAAATTTTTAGGTGTTAGATGCAAATCCTGTTCATGTCAAAGCATATTATAGAAGGGGAATGGCTTACATGGCAGCTGGAGATTTTCAAGAAGCAAGGGATGATTTTAACAAGGTAAACATGATCTAGTTATGAAGTCAAAATACCAAGTTAAGCATCTACAATGTTTTGACTTGAATTTGTATGATTTGCTTATAGATGATGAGCATTGACAAGTCATCCGAGTCAACCTCAAATGCAGCACTTATGAAATTAAAAAAAGAAGAGCAGGTGAGTTGCACTTAAGTCCATTTGCATATATGCTTTCGTTAATAATATTTATTATTATGATAGTAATAATAATTGCTTATTTCGCAGTATTATAAATAATGAGGTACCACATATCTATGATCCAAATAAAGATTGTACAAAAATGTGACCTCTTATATAGAGTGACTATGTCAGTAACTTTCAATGACTATTATTGTGTTCAACTTTACGATGTTTACACTATAGTGATCATGAAGTTACGCACATTATAACTAGTCATATTTTGTCCATAATATTTATTCGAGTAATATTCTAGAAAAAATCTCTTTTTACTATTAGCCCACTAGTTCATCTATTATTTAATTTTTTAAATTTGACTTTGTACGCTTACTATAAAAACAAATTGTGCGGTTAAAATTAATCAATCAATCATCATTTACCCCAGTGCCGCAAAGGCTCCCACCTACGGTGGGGTAAGGGGGGGTCAGGTGTACGCAATCTTACCCCTGTACTAAAGCACAGAGAGACTGTTTCCGATTGACCCAGAAAAAAATCCCAAAATTACATGGAATGACTGCTGCTTCATAAAAAAGAAGAGCAGAAAGTTTGGTGAGCCATTTTGCTTTATTCCATCATATTTTCAAGCCAAAAAATAATGAATCTTTGGCTCCATTGCAAATGATGGAAAAGTGGTTAAAATTAACGAGAAAGAAAAAAAAATCAATGTCTACCAGACACTTGTTTCTTTAAAGAAAACACAAAGATTATCTAGAGGTACCAGAACGGAAAATCAGAGGATTAAATAAGAATAATAATTACTCCTATAATAGTTGTTGTAAATGCTGAAATTTGATGAGCAGGAAGTGCATAGGAGAGCTCGTAAGCAATTTAAAGGACTCTTTGACAAGAGACCGGGTGAAATTGCTGAAGTTGATGCTGGGGACGTAGTTAAAATTGAGAAGCATGAAGAGGGTCATGAAACCAGAAGCTTCCTTTCTGCTGAAGATGGTATTGATCAGGGTGCTGATATTCCACCTCGCATGGGTATCTTGTCCAAGTGCAGAAAAATATTCGAATCTCTTGGACTAAACAGATGCACCATATTGTGAGTTTTTGGTTTAAGCTGTTAATTTTCTCCTGTTATGAGTTATGACACCAATTATACACACGCCACCCACGAGAAGAAAATTAGGACTTTCATTCAGTACATCAATTCCTAAACTCATGTCTTTAATGTATGTACCATTATTATGCTTATCATTCTTGAAAGAGTATCGACTATCGAGTTAATACTAGATGTAAGTTAGAACTGTTCTGTCAGGAATTGGACCCAGACCGTGAAAGACCGTGAAATAAAAGGTTCTTGAATCACCAAACTTGAATACATAGTGTGATCCTTCAACTGTAGACGGAGTATTGGACAACCAGTGGAAATCGAATAGCATCAACGGTTAACTAAAAGTGGTGTTTTCCGCTTTCCCTCGAAGAACAACTTCAAATGCAAAATATTTCACGAAAGAACAATACCCAAAAGATGCGACAATTATGAAAAGACTATGTTTATAAATCAAGATTTCAGAAAATAAAGATGGGCTCTTCTTTGTCTCGGGTTGGGTCTGGTTACGTTTCATCATTTCAAACGCGTATTGTGTTTGAATTAAATCACAAGAACCCCGTGTCCCCATTTAGATTGGGACAATGCCCACGAGGCCACACCGCCCACACCTAGCTAAAACGACATAAAATGACTAAGAGAGTGTTTGCGATTGCTTGTGTTTTAAAAGTAATTATTTTAAGAGATTATTGGAAAAATGATTTATAGTAAAAGTAAGTAGGTTTGGACTCGGTTCGGGCCGGGCCTCCGGTCCTGGATTGGAGGGTTCGGAACCGGCCCATGTCACCCCCGGGTCCGGGTCGGGCCAGGCCTTGGGTATTTGTTTTTTTTGCCTTGTTCTAATTAACCCCCAACCCCCCTCACACCCAAACCACCTCAAATGGCCCAAAATACCCAGCCCAATCCAAAAACTTAAAAAAAAATTTAAAAAAAAAATGGCCCGGACCGGGCCTGAATCGGCTGGGCCGGTTCACGTTTTGAGGGGCCTAATCCCGGACCGGAACCACCTCGGGTCGGGCCTACCCAGACCGCTCCATGACCGGGCCACCGGGTCGGGCCTGAACAGTGGTGGGCCGGGCCGGTTCCGGGTCGGGTCACCTGGCCCGAGTCCACCCCTAAAAGTAAGTAGTGTTTGGAATAGAAGTGCTTTTTAATGAAGTATTTTGTTAAGGTTCAAAAATGTCCTTTAAATAAATTAGATATTACTCCATACTGAAATGCCCACCAACCCCTTAGAGACTTGATCTACGCTTTTCTCACACCTTCCCCAACACGTTGGTGGCTTATTCGGACTTCTCAATCGAACAACATTCCTGCCTTTCTGCCTTCTAATACCTCTAGCCCTCTTAGCTTAAAAACCTTGTAGCCCTCTTCAGTTTCGGATCAAATAGTGGAGCTCCCCGTCGAAATTTGTGTGCTTCTTGTCCATTGGAGATGACACCGCATGACACATGCACCTTCATCAGTCATCACCGACATCACTGCACGAGACATTTGCCCTCATCATCAGCGGAACTGAGCGGCAGCAAAATAGTGATGAGATAGTGAAACAGATTTGCAAAGGGAATACACATTCACAAGAAGAAATCGTAAGTCCCCTACAAGAATGTTCCATTAAATTTTGGATCCATGGTGCTAGATTCTACCGATGATTGATGAAAGTGGAAGGATGGTTCTTTTATGTTGGAAGGTTTGTTCTGGTACAATTGTACATAGGATGTGGGGACGAAGGGCATCATTGGAGATTAACGAATATGTTTAGGAATAGAAATGCCCTTAATGTTAGGCTTATTACAAAATAGCCTAGAAGTAGCTAAAAGCGTCCACAACCCAACTTTGGACTTTTGACTTAAAATTACTTAAATTAAGCAGAATCTTACATTTGCAAATACTACTTTTGGCCTTTTCAAAGCCAAAAGTCCAAAAATGCTTAAATTAAGCAATGGCAAACCTGCTTAAGATTGATGGACAATGTGGGCAATGGTTTGAAAATCTTGTATTAGAATAAAAACACAACACAACGGAAAAAGAAAACGGTAAAATAGATTCTTAGTTTATTTGTGAAGTATTATTCGTAAACATATTTTCAATTTGTCCTAGTTCCCCTTTGAAAAAGAACAATTCACAAAATACTTGATTTTGAGAAAATACGAATGGTAATATACAAATTTGTCAACATACTATATTTCTGAGAACACAAATGACAAGATAAAAGTTTTAATTAAAAGTAGTGTTGCCGCTACGGAGTACGGACTAGACCGGATATGGTTTATTGGTTTTAACTTTTGTTAGTGCAATACTAATAAATTTGATCAAATGAAATACGGATCCTAATTAAAGTTGGCACTTTCGCTTTTAGATAGGCCTGGTTCGATTCCTAGGTAAAACATGTGGAACCGTTTGAAAATATGAAAATTTACTAATGGTTCGGTTTTTATAAAGTATTTTATAGAACCGATAAGGAACCGAACCGTTCTTAACGGTTCTGTTCTTGTCATTTAATGGTTCCTAGTCTTTGAAAAAAATCTTACAAATCATGACAGAATTTTTACTAAAAAGACATTCAACGTTTGAAATTACAATACAAATATGTTGAACCAGTTAAAAAGAATAATAATTTTAAATAGTTTGGACCTTCCGAGTTCCGACCCTCTGGAGTTTGGACATAATGAGAGGCCTAAGAAGCCTAAAAGAACCGGTTGAAGTGAATAATAGTTTTAAATAGTTAAATAACTAAACTAAAATAATAAATAGTTAAATAACTAAACTAAAATAATGAGTGTAATATAAAAATAAATAAGTAAATATACATTAAAATTTATATACTCATAAGAAATATATTTAATTATAATTATTATATATAACGGTTCCTGATACATATTTTTTTCATGAACCGAGAACCGAACCGTTAATAAAAATAGGAACCGAACCGTTAACAAATAACTAATAAATGTTGGAACCAAACCGAACCAGGTCATAACGTTTCGGTCCGGTTCGGTTCACCTGTTCTTGGTTCCAAAGTCCCAGCCCTACTTATAGATAGGCCAAAATTAAAATTCCGCTTCTATTTTGGCATGTTTTTAACATAAAGTTACTCTTATACACTTACTTTATTTACCTACTTTGTTAGAACATGAGGATAAAAATAGTACGGAGTAAAATATAAGGGTGTAAAATATGGATGGACTGAGTATCACTTCTAGTCACGTATTACATACGTTTTCCTAAAAGTTTACTATCTACCATTATCACAGTAACCGAGTTACAAGATAAAACTTTTGGGATAAAAAGAAGGTGATGATGTATATTAGCTACTGATAAAATAACACCAAACAAGTGATTTGTATATTAAAGCAGTCTAAGTACTTTTATTTTATTAGTGTAGATAATAAAATAGAGCAAGGCAAAGAAGGAAATACGATTGATTAACAATATAAGAAAGGAAGTACTACGTATCTCATTAAATGGACGTGTCTTTGACGTTTCAGCAAGTAATTACAACCATGAGTTTGTGAAAACTTCCGGCTAAATCCAAAAGGACACGCACGTTCACTAATGAACAATTTCCCATTTAATAAAATCAAACTCATTTAATTAAAATAGACATACGTACATGCCACTATAATTTATAAGTCTCATACGTTCATGCCACTTTAAATAATGAGTCTTCAAGTTATAATTACTACGTACTATATTATGAGAAGTTATCAAATGCACTAAAATAAAATCTTCTCATAACTTCAATAACAATTACTCCGTGTAACTTAACATTCTTTAACATTATCTTTAATAGTTAAAAATTCCACACCAACCTATTTAAGATAATGCTTCAAGTACATGTTGAATTCTTGAGATATATTTCTCAATAAATTTCCAACATATTTACATTCACTTTTCTCTCCAACCACCTAATCTAATTTGTAAGGATAAAGTGAGAAAGTCAAAAGCAAAAAAATCACTTTCTCAAAAAGGGTAAAAGCAAATTACAAAGGAAGTAATATTTCATTAAACTTTTTATTTTGTTCTATAGATATTATTCTATTTGTCTTCTACCAACAACACGGAAATAAAAGTGAGGTGCAACATAGGTTGGTCAAAACGAAAGGTCTCACTTGCCATTTGTTGGTCTACATCCCAAAAATGTCCAGGTAGAGACACACAGATACTATACGGCTTACAAATTAAGTTCCTAATTTGGTGATGCTCTCAATGGAAGTGACAATGTCATACACAAAAGGGAAGAATTTCATAGAATGACATAGTCAAATAGAGCTTTTGCACATTTCCATTAATCCATGAATACAACATTTTTTTTGTTTTCAAAATGGAAACATAAATCGGGAATCTCCCCTCTCAGGGACTTACATAAAGAGGAAACTCGTGTAAACATCATGAAATAAGAGTTGTGCTTTTCAAAGATACTTTGATGCAATTGGGACTTCTTCTACTGGAAGCAATTACCAACTCATATCCCAAGCTGAGTACGAGTATGATGGCCCATTGTTCTGATGTAAAGATGATTCAAGATGTTTTCTTTTGGACTGAAATTTGCTGGTGTGGTCTCATCTGGTCTGGTAAACTTCTGGTTTCTGTGTATTTTATAACTACGGAAGTCTGGTCTGGTCTGGTATGAGCTGGTCTGGGAAAAGAAAATAAAGTAAACTGTACGCTTAAACAATATTGCCAAGTTATTTGAAATGACTAAAAAGAAAATTTGATAAAACTTTACGGGATAACTAAAAAGGAGTAGCATCTTAAATTGACAAATATATATACTCCTTTTAAAAACATAGCATCTTAAATTGACAAGAATATAAGTATATAAGTATATAAATTGACAAGTGTATAAGTTTTTCCCAAAAAAATATTAAAATAAAACTTGTTTACACAAATAACTAATAGTTACTACAAAATAGTGTAGTCACTTAAGTTTTATTTTGTAATTACTACAATTTACACGAAGATGACTAATAGTTACTACAAAATAAATTTTAAACTTAAAAATTGAACATAAGTTTCAAAAAATTGGACAGCAGGATCATAAGCCCCATTCCGTCAATTAGCCAACACAACATGAGATCATAGTCTAAGGCTATGTTTGGCACAACGAGCTTGAACTGGAGGCTAAAGTCTGAATTAGGGACTATTGTCTAAACCAAAGAATATTCTCTGGAGCTGAACATTGAAGTGCTGAATCTGAACCGTTAACTGAATGGAGTAAATCCGTTTGACAAAAAGAAAATGCAAAGATAATATGAAATTACCATAAAGGGCATAAGATTTATTATTAGAATAAAATATTTAATATAATGATTTGTATGTTTTCATCTTTTTAATACGAAGTATATGTATGCGTGAGTAATATTTGTCAATTTATACATGTATGTAATATGATATAATAAAATATTACTCCGTATATAATAAATTATACTCCGTATATTATAATATGAGGAAAGTAAAGAACAGTCCAGAGAAATTTTATTAGGAGCACATCATCTTCTCTACAAATTGGTCGTAGATATTTTCCAAATTGTGATCATCACTTTCTTCAAGCAAAAAAGAATCCGTTTTTTAAAGATGGAATACGAGCAACAAAAGAGTGACGGTAGAGATATTCTTGGATTGCGAAAGTCTACTATCCATGGGCTGAACGAAACCGCAAATTATATGGTACAGCCGTCTGTACCGTGCGCACGGTACAGCCGGACTTTTAGTTCGCGAATTGCAGGCTTCCATCGCAGACTTCCGTCATCGCAGGGCTTCCATCGCAAACTTCCGTCATCGCAGGGCTTCCATCGCAGGCTTCCGTCATCGCAGGGCTTCCATCGCAGGCTTCCATGGCCGATCATCCTTGCTCCGTTGCTCGCCGCCTACTAGCACCTCTCCCTTTTTCGACAACCGCAACCCTTCAGCAGCTCTCCTTCAGCTTCGTCCTTAACTTCGCACGTTCTGTTCCTTTCTTTTCCTTTTTCTCACACTGATTATTTTAGTTTGGTGGATTTTGGGTCAGGGATAACCTAGGTTGTACGTAATTCTAAAGATATGAGCATACGCAAATAAAAGTTTGAGCATGGTGGTGATTTTAAATGAGCCTAAAAGAAATGAGTATAGGCCTAAAAGAAATGAACTCACACAAACTAATATTGAACACATTGAAAATGAGTTTCATGTAAAATTGAAATGAGTATAACACCCAAAATGAATGAGCATACTCAAATGAGTTTTTTGAACGCTCATTTCGTAATTTATATATACTTGATAGCGTATTAATTCTAGAGAGAAGTGAGAGCTAGAGAGAGAAAGTGAGTAATTATATTTCTCAACCCCCTATAACTAGCCCCAAGGGGTCTATTTATAGGAAAAAATGTGGATTTGGGCTCCTAGCCATGGGCTTAGGAGGCCCATTACAATAACCATGCCTTCTTTGGGCGAAATAGGGCCACTAATGGGCTGTGTACAATACTTAGTAAAATAAAGTAGAGAGATGCTTTCTGCCCGGCCGAAGTCTGGCCGATGCGGTGTCTTTGGCCGATGCGGCCCCATGGCCGATGCGGTCCATGGGCCGATGCGGTCCCGGGAGTTCATGCGCGCTTTCTGGGCCGGTTTGGTTTCTGGCCGATGCGGGCCTGCTGGCCGATGGGGGCCACGTGGGTGTTTTTCTCGTCGTCGTTGACTTGAGTATGTGGGGCCATGGGGTCCAGGCCCATATACTCTATCAGGAGTCCCCCACTCTCTGAGCTGAGGTGAAGCCGAAGCGAAAGGGAGTACTTGTTCCTTTCTGGCTGGCCGCTGTGTGAGCTCGAGGTGCTTGGTGGCCTGAAGAGGTTCTGCTTTGATTTTGGGATGAAGCGGTTCCCTCCTCTGATGCAGACGGGGCGCGCTTGGGGATTTCATAACTTTGGTGCGGGCCGATGCGCTATTTGTGAAGAGTGTTCCGAGGACGACGCGGTGCGCTTTCTTCTTCCAGTAGATGTGAATTATGGAGGAACTGGCCTGTTTTATTACCATTTTGTTGGGGCCGAAGAGGTCCTATTTATTTTTTTTTTGGCCGTAGTGATGGTCCTTGTTTTTGCGAAATGGGGATGACTGATTTTGTTCGTGAGGACGATGCGATGCCTGTCTTTGATCTTGTCACGTGGCCGGAGCATTCTTGCTTTGCGGTGTTCTCGCCTTGGTGAGCCGGCGCAGTCCCCCCAATGTACGTAGTCGTTGCGCGCTGTATTTTGTATAAGTGTTTTAAATTTTTGGGTCTGTAGCCGATGCGATCCGCAATGTCATTGAGGTGATTCGCGGCTAATTAGTGAGCCGTAGCGCACCCTTTTTGCACTTAAGGCCGTTGCGCTCCCTTTTTATGTTGTCTTCTTTCTTGTGGCCGATATAGTCCCCCAGTCCCCCACTCCTTTGGCCGAAGAGTATTTGAGGCACAAGGGAGTCATGATGTTCTCGAGCCGATACGGTACCCATGCGTTAGTCGTGAGTCCAACCCTTAGGCGAACCTGTACAAGGTAACCCTGTGGGAGAACCCTTGGACGAAGGCCGCAATACCAGGGTCATCATCAAACGATGTGCGTGTGAGTAGCCGTAGCGGTACTTGTGTTTCTTGGGGTTGATTTGGGGCCGTAGCGTGTTTGCTGATGCGGCCATTTCCTTGGTAAATTGGGCCGTAGCGAGTTTCTTATTGCGTTTGAGCGAGTAGGCCTGTGCCTACCCCTAGTTTCGGGGCCTGTTGGGCCGTAGTGGTGGCTTTAGAGTGGAATGTGAAAAGACAAGCGCTGATTGGCTTTAGGAGAGGCGCCGTTGAGGTGCCCAATTGGGGATTGCCACGTGTAGTGACCGTTGGAGGGGTACCTATAAGTACCCCCAATTCCGAAGCCATTCCCTCATTCGCCTTTTGCCTAAGTCGAATTGCTGCTGAGATTCCTAGAGAGAGAAGTGCTTCCCCGAATCTCCAGGTGTTCAAGTGTTCTTCAAAACTTCAAGGTTAGGTTCTTGTAATTGTTTCTTCATTTTTCCTTATACTTTGCTTCCTAGGGGGTTAGATCTAGTGTTCGTAGGAAAGTCACTTTGATCCGAAAAACCGCCCTTAGCAATAGGTTTAAGTGTTATGCCGTTCCCTAACAGCCGTAGCGTTCCCTCCCCCGTTGATTTGACAGCTTCTTTGGACGAGTCGGATTGGCCTTTTGACGAGGACGATACGTCCCCTGGAGTTGATCTTCGACTGATTGAAGCCTTCGAGATCGAGATGGAGAATACCGCCGACTACCGCACCTCCGTAGATGAGGAGAGAATGAGTGCCGACGCGGGAGCACATAATTCTGGTGAGGACGAGGCGACATCTAGCTCGCCTCTGAGGGGGGATGAGGCATCCTTGTCTGCCCGCATTCCTTGTCCTCCGCCGATATCGTCAGTAGCGGGGGAAGGCCCCTCGGCTCCTAAGACGAAAAAACCGTACCGGCGGAAGCATCGTAAGGGAGTACCGCAGGGGTTTTCAAAGTTAGATCTCAGCAACTTGTACATCATTCGGCCGGAGGGGACCCTCGGTGATTATCACGTTGCGCAGCTGTACGTCGGTCCCTACGGCCGTGTCAGAGCCCCCTTGCCGTCGGATCATGTTCTGAACCCGCCTTTGGGCTATTTTGGTGTCTACCCGATGAGTTTTGCCAAGGGTCTGAGATTCCCTCTTCATCCCTTCATCAAGGAATATCTTGAGATGGTGGAGCTCCCTCCGGCCTTATTGACTCCCAACAGCTTTTCGCTCATCATCGGCTTCTTGATCCGGTGTAAAGAGTTGGAGATTCCGCCGACGACTGCCCTGTTTATGAACTTGTTCCGGATAGGCCGAGGGAGCCATCAAAACTGTGCCGGCTACGCAACCCTGCAGCAGATTAGTGGGAGGAGGTCGTTTACGGATCTCCCTACGTCCATTCATGGCTGGAAGGCCAAGTTCGTGTTCGTCACCTTGGGTCAGGGTGGCTTCTTTCCTTCCAATGGTCACAGCGGCCTCTTTGAATTGCATACCCCCCCTTGGAGTGCCGAAATAAGTAATCAAGTAGAGGCCTTTATTAAGGGGGGGCCGAGGAGCATCAAGACATACGTTACTGAGTATCGGATGGCTGCTCTCGGCTTCGTGAGATACTATTGTCCTGGTGATGTCGATGATGATCTTTGGCCGAAGATGGTGGGGTCTTATGAGCAAGCCGACGGGCCCCGCCTAGGCGTGCCAGCTGAGGCCGAAGGTTGACCTCCTTTCTTTATCTTTTCATGATGTTTCGTTTTCCTTTGCTAACCCTTGTGTCTTTTTGTGCAGGCTTCGATATGGATCGCATGTCATTTATGGCTCGGGCCGCCAGGAAGGCCGATGCGGAGTTGAAAGCTGCTCAAGCTGCCGAGGCAGCAAAGAAGTCTGCGGGCGGTTCCCAAGGGGGTGTTGAGGCCGCTAAGAAGCCTGTGGCTAAGAAGAGCAGGAGGGCTGCTGATGAGGGCCAAAAGACTCTGGCCGAAGCGGGGCTAAAACTGAGCCAGGCTTCGAAGAAGACGAAGAGGGCTCCCACGAATGAAGAGGCCGGCGCCCCCTCATCTCAGGCTGTTGCGGATGTTCAGCCGTCGGCGGTCCCTCCTGTGAATGATCCCCCTTCGTCGGCCGTTGTGGCCTCGGCTTCTCGAGTTGCTCCCTCTACTGCCGCTGCCGCCCGTTTGGAGGAGGCTCTTGCTAAGGGGTCGTATGAGGTCTCCGTACGATACCCTGTCAAAGGTGGTCTTTTCAACGAGACCGTCGGCGATGATGACATGCTTGCTCAGGCTATGCCTGAGTATGATCGCCAGTATCTCGGCCGACAAGGCCAGCATGTTCGGCTGTACGACGGAGGGATGGACTATGTCGTCCAGGTAAGACATTTTCCTTGGTGATTTTTTTTTCTTTGCTTTTGTTTCTCTTCTGATTTCAAATTCCGCTTCGTCCAGGGTGCCCTAATGCTGCGGGAGCAGCACTGGAGACAGGAAGCCGAAATAGAGCGGCTAAAGAAGATGGAGGCAAAGGCTGTCTCGGCCGATGAGGCTCTCCAAGATCTGAGGGACAAGGCCAAGGCCGCGGAGGGTGAAATGCAGCTCCTTCAGCTGCGTCTTGATGAGGCCGAGTCAGCCCGGAGGAAAGCTGATGAGGCCGTTGCCGTTGCCGTCCAAAGAGCTGAGGAGGCGGAGCGGCTCAAAGCCGAGGCGGAGGGGGCTGCTGAGAAGGCCGTAGCCGACTTCAAGGCCGAGGGGTGGAAAGCCGAGGACCAGCTCCCCTTCTGCTATGAGGTGGTTGCCGAGAGGTTGAATGATTGGACGACGAAGGACCCCGCCGGCCAAGAATTCTGGATGAACGAGATGCAAGCTTTCTACGACTGTGGTCAGTACAGAATGCAGAAGCTGATCTACAGGAAGCTTCGTCGTCGCTTCCGGAAGATGAGGCCGAGGGGTCTGAGTCTCCCTCGGCGAATGAAAAATCCTGACGAGGATTTGAAGCTCCCCCTGTTGGAGAGGCAGCCCCCGATCCTAAGTTCGTCTGAAGGGGAAGAGCCGTGGAGTGATAGTGACGACTATTTGCTCGAAGGGCCTGCCGACTCCCAAGCCGATGAGGGTGGTGGTGATGATGATGCCGATGCCGGCCACGGCGACGGTGCTGTTGATGGTGGAGTGCCAGCTAATGTTGTAGCTTAGTATTTTCTTGTATTAGTTTTTGTAGCCATAGCACTGAAGTGCATGTAATGGCCGAAGCGCCCACCTCTTGTATCTTTTTATCCATTAATGATAAGTCTTTGTCACCATGATTCCCTCGTCGTCTTTGTAGTTAAGTATGTTTGCTCTTGTAAAATTTTCTAAGTGTCACAATTCCGTTTTGGCATCTTTTAATTGAGACGTAGCGACCCCCATTCTTTGAAGACGATGCGCCCCGTCGTCCCTTGATGAATTCCATTTTTGCCTTGACAACTATTCCGAGTCATGTTCTTGGACTTTGATCCTGAAGTGTTGGGGACGAAGCGATGCGCAGTGGTAGTGCATCGTCTTTGTGGTGATGCGGCTTAGATAATTTGCTAAGTGTCAAGCTTGCCTAGCTGTAGGAGTTTTGCTCCTTTTTATCACTTGGGTTTTTGCCACTTGTAGACGATGCGACTCATCGTCCGAGTGCTAGAATGTGATCTCGGGTGACTGAGGCCGAAGCGATTTACTCTTGTGATGTCGCGGTCGAGGCCGACGCGTGCACTTCGTATTCCTACATGGTGATCCTGATATGTACTTAGCCAATTTTGAGGCTTGGTTTTTGTGGGGATTTTATTTTATGCTCGAGGCCGGCGAGTGCGCGGTCCGTCGGCTTCCCTCTTTTTTTTGTTTTTTTTTTTTGTGTGTGGCCGAAGGGTTACTGTCCTTTCGTCCATGTGCGGTAGTTTGTCCGCTACGCTTTTCGCGTGAATTAGTGCGAGGGAGTAAATACGGCCTCGGCTTGGTGTGTCAGTGGCACTTTTTTTTTTTTGTCCTTTCCACGTCTATCGTCGACGAGGGACCGGACTAGGCATCGTCTTTTGACGGCCGCCCTTTGTGGTCCTGAGCGAAATTTTACTGACGGGTGGAGTTTTTGTAACCTCAGCCTTAATTCAGACCTGTCGTCCTGCGGTTTCCGCACGGACGACGCGGTATACTTCTCCGTTTGAAGACGTTGGACCATGCACACAGGTCCTTCGTCCTGCATATCGCCGGCCGATTTGGGTGTTTCACCGCTTGTGCCGATACGATATTTAGGTGCGTTGTCTATGCAACGGCTTTGTAGGCGCGTTGTGGATCGCAACGGCCTTAGGTGCGTTGTGTATTGCAACGGCTTTAGGTCGCATCGGTCCCGGGTGATTGCACCGCTTAGGCCGATGCGGTCCTTGGGTTTCCCTTTGCTCAAATCTTAAGAGATTGGATGAAACATGAATTTTATTCAATAAGTGGCGCTAGGCCGAGGGTGTTTTATTCAACCAATAAGCCGAGGGGTGGGGGACGTTGCCCGCTTCACCGCTTCTCGAGTCATTGGTAAAATTTCACCAGGTGGTGTACATTCCACAATCGTGGTACATCTGACCCATTAGGGTTCTTTAGTCTATAAGTGCCGGCTTTGATGACGGCGCTGATGATGTAGGGCCCTTCATATTTGACGGCGAGCTTTCCTCTTTCCGTCGGCTTGCTTACTTCCCTTCGGCGGAGGACGTAGTCCCCCACCTGGAATTCGCGAGAGCGGACCTTGGCGTCGTAGTAGGATTTGACTTGTCGTCTGTAGTTCTCCGCTCTGAGGTAAGCCATCTCCCGCCTTTCATCAATGAGGTGCAAGTCAATCTTCATGGCTTCTTCATTGGCTTCGGGGTCGTATTGTGTGACCCGTCGGCTGGGAAGCGTCACCTCAGTGGGAGCCTTGGCTTCGAAGCCGTAGCACAAGGAGAATGGTGTCTCCCCGGTGGCCCTCCTCGGCGTAGTGCGGTAGGACCATAGGACGTTGGGGAGCTCGTCGACCCAACTTCCGCCTTCTTCTTCGAGCTTCTTCTTTAGCCCCTCCAAGATGGTTCTGTTGGCGTTCTCAACTTGCCCGTTGGCCTGAGGGTAGGCGATGGAGGAGAAACGGTGCTTGATACCCCATTCTTGGAGGAGGCTTTGGAATGGTTCGGCCTCAAACTGGGTGCCGTTGTCCGATATGATCTCCTGAGGCACGCCGAAGCGGGTGAGGATGTTCTTGTAGACGAACTTTCGACACCGCGCTCCGGTGATGCTTGCGAGTGGTTCGGCCTCGACCCATTTGGTGAAGTAGTCGATGGCGACGATGATGTATCTGTTGTTGCCTGCAGCTCTTGGTAGAGGGCCGACGAGGTCGATGCCCCATCTGGAAAATGGAATGGCAGTGCTGACCGGGGCGTAGTTGACAGCTGGTCGGCCAGGTGCCCTTTGATAGTGTTGACATGCGCTGCATTTGCGGGCGACCTCAGCACAGTCACGCGCCATCGTCGGCCAGAAGTAGCCTTGGATGACGAGGCGGCGCGACATGCTGAAGGGCCCCCGATGTGATGAGCATACGCCGCAGTGGACTTCTTCCATGGCCACTTCGGCCTCATTCTGGTGGAGGCACCGGAGGAGGGTGCCGTTGTATGATCTTTTGTAGAGCTTGTCACCCTCAATGACATAGCTTGGCGCCCTGAGTTTGGCGAGTTTAGCCCTCTCCTCGTCTTCAGGTAGTGTGCCGGAGGTGATGTAGGTCGCGATGTCGGTGATCCAATCCTCCGGCTGGTGTTGGATGGAGAGTATAGGGCTGGCGTGAATGCTTGACATGCTCAACTCCTCCACCTTAGCTATCTTGGAGATGTGCTCAGGGGTGTCGGAGCTGAGTTTGGAGAGGATGTCGGCCTCGGCGTTCTCCGCCCTGGGATCTGAGTGATCTCGTAGGTGTCGAATGCCCTGAGCAATTCCGCAGCGGCCTCCTTGTATTGCCTCATCCTCCCTTCTTTGGCCTCGTAGGAACCCTCCATCTGGCTCACTACGAGTTTGGAGTCGCATTTGATTCTGACGTGGCGCGCTTTGAGGCCAGCGGCCAGTCTGAGCCCGCTGAGGAGCGCCTCATATTCAGCCTCATTGTTGGATACTTTGAAGTTGAAGCGAATGGCATAGTATGCTCTGAATCCTTCTGGGGAGATGAGGACGACGCCACCCCCACAAGCTTTGGTGGCCGAGGACCCGTCCGTGTAGAGGGTCCAAGCTTCGTCTGGTTCAGCTCCTGTGGTGGTAACGGCCGTCTCCCTTGCCGTGCATTCAGTGACAAAGTCAGCCAAGGCTTGCCCTTTGATGGATGGCCTCGGCTTTATCTCAATCTGGTACTGGCTCAAGAATATTGCCCACTTGATCATCCTTGGGGAGCTGGTTGGGCTCCTCATAAGGGCGCCCAACGGCTGATGCGTGAGGACTTGGACGGGGTGAGCCTGAAAATAGTGCCCCAGCTTTTTCACCGTGTGGACGATGGCCAGCACCGTCTTCTCGATGGGGGAGTACCTGAGCTCGGCCTCCCGCAATGTCTTGCTGACGTAGAAAATTGCCTTTTGTACCCCGTCATCCTCCCTGATGAGTACAGAGCTGACGGCCGACGTGCTCACTCCTAAGTAAAGGAAGAGAGTCTCGCCGGGTTGGGGCTTGGATAAGACGGGTGGGGAGGCGAGATATTGCTTCAGCTCCTCAAAGGCTTGTTGGCATTCCGTCGTCCATTTGAAGCTGGTGGCCTTCCTCATTATCTGGAAGAAGGGGAGCGACTTTTCCGCGGATTTTGAGAGAAAACGGTTCAGGGCCGCGAGGCGTCCCGTCAGCCGTTGCACCTCCTTTATGTTGCGGGGTGGCTCCATATTGACAATGGCTTGTATCTTTTCCGGGTTCACTTCAATGCCCCTTCGGCTGACCAGGTACCCCAAGAATTTACCTCCCTGGACGCCGAAGGTGCACTTCTTCGGGTTGAGCCGGAGGTTGTATTTCTTCATGATCTCAAAGATGCCCCGGAGGTCGTCGGCATGGGTTGTGGATTGTTTGCTCTTGACGATCATATCGTCGACGTATGCTTCCATCGTCCGACCTAAGACTGCTCTAAAAATCCGGGCTACCATCCATGTGTAGGTGGCGCCGGAGTTCTTGAGCCCAAAGGCCATGACGAGGTAGCAAAAAATTCCTTCCGGGGTCATAAAAGCGGTCTTCTCCGCGTCATCTTCGTGCATGGATATCTGGTGGTACCCTCTGAACGCGTCGAGGAACGACATCAACTCGCACCCCGCCGTCTCATCCACCAACTGATCAATGTTGGGGAGAGGGAATGGGTCCATTGGGCACGCTTTGTTCAAGTCAGTGTAATCAACACACATTCTGAACGTAGGCGGCTTTTGGGCGAGGACGACGTTCGCCAACCACGTGGGGTACTTCACCTCTCTGATGTGCTTGATGCTGAGCAGCATGGCCACCTCGGCCTTGACAAATTCCCTCCTGTCGGCTGAGAGGTAGCGCTTCTTCTGTTTGATGGGGGAGGAGGCCGGGTTCACCGATAGCCGATGTGTGATAACCTTTGGGCTGATGCCCGGCATGTCCTCTGGTCCCCATGCAAAGACGATGGCGTACGCTCTCAGGACAGAGAGGATGTCCCTTCGGATCTGTTGGGGGAGCTGTGTCCCAATTTTCAGCATTCGTTCCGGCCGGGAGACGTCCAACGGAACATCTTCCACGTCTCCGACCGGTTCGGCCTTTGGCGTGTCTTCTTGGGCCGAGGCGGTGGTGATAGTGTCGATCCGCTCCTCGGCCTCATTGATCTTCCTTGTGAGCTTCAGGTAGCAAGCCCTGGCTATCTTCTGGTTCCCTCTGGCGTAGCCGACGCCGTCCTTGGTGGGGAACTTGAGGCATAGATGTCTCATGGAGATGATGGCCTCAAGGTCCTCCAAGGCCGGTCGTCCCCAGATCATATTGTGGGCGCTGTCCAGGTTGACAACCACGAACTCCATGTCAATCTTTGCCTGACAGGTACCGTCACCGACCACAACGGGAAGCACTATCGTGCCCTCGGCATCGATAGAGTCCCCGGTGAAGCCGGATAACGGAGTCCGTATCGGCCGGAGCTCGGTCTTCTTCAGCTTCAGCTGTCTGAATGTATCAACGTACATCACATTGACGGAGCTGCCAGTGTCGATGTAGTTGCGATGGATGATGTTGTTGCCAATCTCGCATTTGACGACGAGGGCGTCCCTGTGGGGCAAGGGGCCGAAGGGGAGGTCCTTGTCGGTGAAAGTGATGGCTTCCATATGCCGCCGCTTCGGCTGAGGGGGGGCGTGGGTCACCTCACCAACGTATAGGGACTGAGCCCATTTTTTCCGTTGGGTAGCCGAGTCCCCCCCTGTGTTCCCGCCGACGATGATGTGAATGTGATGTTTCTTCTGGCGGGGCTCTTCTTCGTCCTCATCTTCACTGAGGGCGCCGATCTCCCTCTTTTTCCCGGAGGATCCTTCCCCCCTTTTGCCAGGGTTAATCCAAGTGTTACTCTTGGGGGCACCCTTGACAAATTGGGAAAGTTCCCCCTGTTGGATGAGGCCGTCGATGTGTCTCTTCAAGGTGGTGCAATCCTCGGTCTTGTGGGATGTCTGGTGGTGGTACTTGCAGTATGTCCCTCCTTTGTGGACCGCAAATATCTCCTCCTCTGACCTAGGGTCCTTCACGATGAGGCCCTGCGCCTCGGCGTGGTCAAGGACGACGCTCACCGGGTGGGTGAGGGGGATGCGTTGTGCCTCCAACTTTGGACGCCATGAACGATCCTCTCTTCGCTGTCCGCCTTGCTCCTGGTGTGCCTTCTTTGGCTGGTGCTGTCCCTTGTTGGCCGGCGGGTGGTGGGGGGTGGACGAGGAGTCCTTCTTTTGTTGCTTCTCCCCACCCTTCTTCTGGCTCAGGAGCTCGTCAGCGTGCCTGTCCCCGCGTCGGAGCGCCGCGAGGTATGACCGCGGCGGCTCCGTGAACAGGCTCCGGGCGAAGTGGCTCGGCCGGAGTGCTCCGCGGAGGAAGGCCAGGAGGGTGCGTTCATCGGCTCCTTCGCATTCGTCCGCCTCCCTCGTCCAGCGATCGAGGAAGGCTCGGAGCGTCTCCTCCGGCTGTTGTTTGATGGTCAGGAGATGAGCGAAATGCTTCTTCGCACGTTTCCTCCCGGCAAAGTGAGTGAGGAAGCGTTGAGCAAGGTCCTGCCATGAGTCGATGCTCCCCTCCGGAAGGTTGTTGAACCAATCGTACGCTGGTCCCTCCAAGGTGGAAAGGAACCAGCGGCACATGTATTCCTCCGAAGCGTTGGTCATCATCATGTTGTTCTGATAGCGGGTGAAATGCTCCTGAGGATCAGTGCGGCCGTCATACGGCTTGATCGGGTTCCCCTTATACTTCTCCGGGATGGGAGCGGAGAGCACCCTCGCAGAGAAGGGGGTTCTGGTCCGTATCTGGATGACGGGCTCATCGCGCCGGTCAGCCAACTCCCTTTCCAGAGCACTGACCTTGCTCAGGAGCGCGTCGTAGTTGGGATGCTGGGATGTGTGAGCCGATGCGCGCCCTGCGGCCTCTCGGGCCTCCATGTCAGCGAGGCGCTTCTCCAAGCGGGCGATGATCTCATCCCTTGGGTCTGTGTTGGCCGTGGCGCCGCCCAGAGGGGTCTGGATCCGGGCCGCGTGCGCGAGGTTGATTTGGTGGCGCGCATCGTCATCAACCAGCTTTCCTTTTCCTTTGTCTGGCCGGGGCCGGTCTGTTGTCCGGGACACGGACCCGAAGCTTTCCTTCGGCGATCCCGGCTCGCGGGCACCCAACCGATCCGCCACCCTTCCCGTAGGTACCCGGCGACTCGCGATGTCACCCAGCCTGTTGAATGCTGAGATTTTACCGCGAGGTTGGGCCGGTGTATCCCGGGTAGGCGAGGCAGTATGGGAATGGGTGTCCACGGCGAGGACATCTTCGTTGTTGCCGAAGAAGGTGACGCCTTGTGGCCGAGGCGGGGGGTGGTGGCACCGTCGCGACTCCCCCAGTCACGGGAGTGTTGTTCTCCCCTGTCTTTGCGACGAGGGCGCTGACGACGTTGGGGTCCTGGAGAATACTTGCGACGATGGCCGATAGTGCGGCCGGGTTGATCTGGGGGGGCAGCAGGGTGAGAAGCCTGCTGGCCCGAAGCGCGATCAGCATTGCGCTTGTCCTCGAGCCCGATGCGGGCGTCTGGGGCAGTCTTGTTGAGCTGGGTGCGAAGGTCGGCCGCTGCGAGCTCGACCTCCTGAGCGTTCTCGTCCTGAATGATGAGGTCATTGGGGACGTTGTCAGCAACGTTTCCCTGCCCTTCCTGGTTCAGAGGGGCATTCCTTCCGGTGTTCTTTGACCTGGTTCTTGTCATTCTGTTGCGTCTAGTAGCGACGAGGGGTACTCACTTGATCTGTTCTAACTCTCAATGAAAGCACCAAATGATAGCGTATTAATTCTAGAGAGAAGTGAGAGCTAGAGAGAGAAAGTGAGTAATTATATTTCTCAACCCCCTATAACTAGCCCCAAGGGGTCTATTTATAGGAAAAAATGTGGATTTGGGCTCCTAGCCATGGGCTTAGGAGGTCCATTACAATAACCATGCCTTCTTTGGGCGAAATAGGGCCACTAATGGGCTGTGTACAATACTTAGTAAAATAAAGTAGAGAGATGCTTTCTGCCCGGCCGAAGTCTGGCCGATGCGGTGTCTTTGGCCGATGCGGCCCCATGGCCGATGCGGTCCATGGGCCGATGCGGTCCCGGGAGTTCATGCGCGCTTTCTGGGCCGGTTTGGTTTCTGGCCGATGCGGGCCTGCTGGCCGATGGGGGCCACGTGGGTGTTTTTCTGGTCGTCGTTGACTTGAGTATGTGGGGCCATGGGGTCCAGGCCCATATACTCTATCAATACTCATTTGATATTAGTACAATACTCTTTTTAAAATGTCATATTCATGCATATTTCAAAATGAGTTTTAAGTTAAATTCAAATGAGTATTATGCCCAAAATGAATGAACACACAAAAATGAGTTTTTAATATTTTGATACACATTTTGTAAATTATGTATGCTCATTTGGTATTGTTTTATGCTCATTTTAAAATGATGCACATATCAAATATACGCCCAAAATCAATGAACATACACAAATAAAGTTTTGAATTTTTTTAATACTCATTTTATAAATTATGTATGCTCATTTGGTACTGTTTTATGCTCATTTTAAAATGATGCACATATCAAACATATCATACTACATTAGATTCACATATTGAAATTAATTATAAACATAATTTAAGATTTTTAATTTTTATAAATGAAAAAATCATAAAAAGAAACCGAATTAGAAAATATGAAGCAGAGATCACTGGTGCTCATTGTTAGGCTTTTAATACTCAGAAGAACAGGCTCGATGCTCATCAAAATTACATCAATGCTCATTTACGAGAAACCACGAACTTCATGAAAATTACAAAACTGCCACCGGCTGTACGGTGCCAGCCGTACAGCCGGTTGTATGGTATACGCTCCCGAACGAAACGTCACCGATGTTAACGTTTGATTTCAGTTAAATAATTTCGGCTCAAGCTCAAATCAGCCTTTCTCCCAAACAAGTTTAATGATATTACAATTAGCAGATATTGGAAAATTTAAACCGATTATGGGCTGAAATGGTGTGGCAAACATAGCCTAAAATGCTCCAAAGACGTCTCAAATACATTCCAAGTTAATCGGATAAGACTCCTATCTAGATGAAGCACCTGTTTGGGGGCCTGTGTCTCTATAGCAGTAGGGCTCGAGGACTTTCCTAGACTAGGCCCATTCATACGAACAAGCACAACCCACTCACATCGCCACATGAGTGTTTGCTAAAATTTTAAAAAGGTGCTTTTCAGCTTTTTGCTTAAAAAAACTGAAAAAAGTGCTTTCAAATAACAGCTTCTGTTTAATTTACGCACTTAAAAATTAAAAGCTCGAAGGAGGTGAATGATGCTTTAAAGTTTAAACTGTTTTTCAAAGTTTTCTATTACATAAAAAACACTTATTTTACCAAATACTACAGCTTCTACTTTTCCATAATCACTTTTTTCTCAAACATTACCAATTTTTACTATTAAGCATTTTCTCCAAAATCACTTTAAAAAATCAATTTTTTGAAGTAGGAGCAATTGCAAAAACTCCCTAATATTGATTACATGAGGCCGCGTGACAAAAGTGATGGCTGGAATTAATTTGGCAAATTAATTTGCCAAAGCAGTGAAAATGCTTTAGCTTAAGAGGAGGATTTACATTGAAACAGACAAAAACATGACTCAAGCTTTTAATTCGTCGACAAGAATAAGGCTGAAACCCTAACTCAATTATCCAGAGATTCTTATTAGAATTAATTCGTATGAGCTTTATGTCAAGTCCACATTTTATTCACGTCTTTCACTTTGTTCATTTTCATATTTGACTAATGTTTTTTGACCATTTGTAATCTTTTTTCAATGATGTTTCGAAACTCTAAACCCTAAATCTTAAACTCCAAACCCTAAACCCCAAATCCAAATTCAAATCCAAACCCCAAACCCCACACCCTACACCCCACACCATACACCCTAAACCCTAAATCCGAAAGCCGGAAGCCGGAACCCCGAAACCCTAAATAGAACGAATTAGGTAATTTAGTATTAGGCTAAAGGGTCAAATAGGTACATGAACTAACTTAAAGTAGTCAATTAGCCCCTTATATAGGAGGTTCTGCCCGGCCGTCGCCAATTGGGGCGGTTCCCGGTTGAATTTTTTGATAAAATATTTTGAGCATCTTTTTCATTAAGTGTAGTTTACCCATATCAAATTTCAGCTAAAAATAAAATCGGGAAGGAAGTCAAATGATTTTCCGAAATGTACTGTGCTGTTTAACTGCGCAGTTATCTTCAAAAACTCATTTGAATGCCTTCCCGGTTGAATTTGTAGCTGAAATTTGATATGGGTAAACTAGACTTAATGAAGAAGATGCTCAAAAAATTTTATCAAACAATTCCACTGGGAACCGTCCCAGTTGGCGACGGCCATGTAGAACCTCCTATATAAGGGGCTAATTGACTACTTTAAGTTAGTTCATGTACCTATTTCAGCCTTTAGCCTAATACTAAATTACCTAATTCGTTGATGCTTTTCAAAGATACTCTGATGCAATTGGGGCTTTTTCTTTTGGAAGCAATTACCAACTCATGAGCTAGCATATACTTGTACAAATGAGAACTTCACTATATTTCATATTCCAACCTGAATAGCGAGTACAATGGCTCATTGTTGATGTAAAGATGACTCAATCATTAGCTTTCCAATAAACTTCCAAACACATGAACGAAACCTTTTAACTTCCAATCCTTTCGATAATAAAGTAAAACTGCACCTTTAAACAATATTGCCAAGTTATATTGCCAAGTATATATACTCCTTTTAAAATGTTAGCATCTTAAATTGACTAGAATATAAGTATATAAATATATAAATTGTCAAAGTATATAAGTTTCACTAGTGGAAAAACACCATTTTGCGGCGCAGCATATGCGGCGGTTTTGAAGAAAGCGCCACAATTTTCGGAAAAAAAAACCAATACATACGCGGCAGTTGTTAACAAAAAAACGCCGCTATTATTTTAATTTAATTTTATTTTTTATAAAATATGCGGCGATTCTATCTAATAACCGACGCAAATAAATACGTAAATAAAAAAGTCCGGAAAAATTTAACATGCGCGGCGGTTTTGTCTTACAACCGCCGCAAATATTTAAAAAAAATTAGCTCACGCGCGTCGGTTATAACTTAGAACCGCCGCATATCCATTTATTTTGTAAAATAGAAATGATAAGCGAAGAACGAACGGGTGCCAGGCCAAAATTAAACCCTAAGCGATACCCATCCAACGACGGCGGACTGCTACAGAGAGCTACAGTCTACCGGCGAAATCAAACGTCAGTTGGCTTGAGCGAGGTGGAAGGAGACTTGTGGAGTTGCGGCGGAAGCCTGGCGAGCGGATTCAGCGCGGCGATTTGCGGACGGCTGCTGGCGGACGGCTTCTGACGGGCGCCTGGTTTGAATGTTACACTTAATCCCTTCTCTCTGTAAATCAATATTTGGATGATTTTTTTTTATCTTTGTAAATCAATATCTCTTAGATTTCAGAAGGAGGATTCAGTGAGTCAGACTTTCTTCTTTAAGTGGTGTTACGGTTATGCTATTGGAAGAATTTTTATGCTGATAAAGTAGTTTTTACCTTCATCATTCATGTTGCCAATATTTGAAACATTTCCAAATGTCTACCATTCAACAACATCTGTGAAGTTGTGTGACTTTGTCCAAAGCCCTATGTTTGGGTACATTATAGTGTTCATTCTCATCATCAATCTTGTGGCTGTGGTAATACTATGATATGTGTAACCTGCATATTTACTACTAAATCAGAGCATTTGACACACAAAGTGTGTTTTGTAAAATTTCATAATTTGCCCTAAACATTTCAGCTTGATATAGAAGGCATTTCTTCTCAAACCTTTTGGCAGAAGGTAGAAATCGTCTTTGGTAAGTTTTTGTTACTCATGACTTAGCACTTTAGAGCAAAGTATATTGGTTACTGTTAAATCCTCTTGCTATTAATACCTTGCTATCTATTTAGTGTTAATTCTTGTGCTCTGTGCTTTTCCAATTATACATGCTTTTCCAATTATGGGTTACTGGTACCATAATTTGGATGATAGTTGCTTTTATAGTCATAGATTAAAACTTATGTGGCTGTGCATAAGGTGAAGGGCATGCTGTTACCCCACTGATTTTGCATAAGGTATATGGAATTATGATTTATATACATATATGGAATTATGATTTATGTACATATATGTCATGATAAGGTGAAGGGCATGCTGTTACCCCACTGATTTTGTATTTCTTCCATGGAACATTTCGTAATTATGACTTTGTTGTACTGATTTGATTTTGTAGTTGAATCGTTGTGGAATTTGAAAGGAGTATGTTACGTTTTAAAGAAGTTTGTATTGATGTATGATTTTAAAGAGGTGATGTGTTATTGATCTTTTAGTTGTGGTATTGTTTAAAATAAATTCAATTTTTAACATATTTAAGAATTTTTTAAAAAAATGGAAAAATGTTGCGGTTATTACACTAGAAACGCCGCAAAACAATTAATTTTTAAAATAAAAACAATACATATGCGGCGGTTATTAACTCAGAACCGCCACGCATTTTTTGACAGAAAATACAGGTCGGAGAGTTTATATGCGGCGGTTCTTAGTTAATAACCGCCGCAAATTAATTTTTTTTATTTTTTTTTAATTTTTTTATTTGCGGCGGTTTTTTAATGTAAAAACCGCCGCGCGTTCAAAATTTGCGTCAGGTTCAACTGTGGCGGTCAAAACCGCCGCGCATGATGCTTAAAAACCGCCGTGAATCAGGGTTTTTCCACTAGTGTTTCCCCAAAAAAATATACTAAAATAAAACTTATTTACACAAAGATGATTAATAGTTACTACAAAATAGTGTTTTGATCACTTAAGTTTAAAAATTGAACACAAGTTTCAAAAAATTGGACCGCAGGATCGTAAGCCCCGTTCTGTTAATTAGCCAACACAACACGAGATCATAGTATAAAATGCTACATCCCAAGTTAATGGAATAAGACTCCTATCTAGATGAAGCACCCGTTTCAGGGCCTGTGTCTCTTCAGCTGTTGGGCCCGAGAACTTTCCTAGACTAGGCCCATTCATACAAACAAGCACGACCCACTCACATCGCCCCATGGTCAGGTTGCACATTATTTATAACCCGTCAACTATTAATGGTTTTGTTCTCCTCTAGATAAACAATGTGGGAATATAATACAATGCACCGCCACCTCCCTAACAACCAAGATAAGGGAATGTTTGCTGAACCTTAAAAAAAGAGTTTTTTTTCTTCAAGTTTTGACTTAAAAAGTGTTTTCAAATGATAACAAATAAGAGATTAGAAGTGTAAGACTTGTATTGGGACATTGAGCCAACAAACACTAGACCGACCCAACACCATTAAGACCATTCTTTGCCTTACCTCCCAACACATAAGAATCAAGACCAGGTGCCCTTCTAAGACCAGGCAAGGCCAAGAAAGAGGCCGAACATTAGGGGGCACACATAGGGGATCAAGAGAGAGGGGGAGCGCCCCAACCTGGTCGAGCGAATTTCAAACACGAGATTTGGAGAAAAATTTGTGGATATCACACTACAATTTGGACATCACCTTCTTTGGTAAGGGTATCGATGGACTTATTGGTTATGTTCAAGTGAATCCAACTCTATCAAACTAAAATAAATTGAACTGAAATCGAACCATATGCAATTTGATTTGAGTTTGGTTATTTTTCTTTCTGAACTGAACAAAAATCAAACCAAACCGGAAAATTCAATAAAATATTATTATATAATTAAAAATAACAAATTGACATTGAACTGATTCAAATTGACCAATTCGAATTTTTTGTTTGATACTTATTCTTCCCATCCATTTCAAATTGAAATGAACTGAAAATCCATAAAAATGGAATTGAAAGAGACCTGTTTACCGCAGGTAAAGGGAATGCTGCAAATAATCAAATGCTGCGAATGAGCAAAAAAAAGTTCTAAATTGAGAGGGAGAAGCAGGCGAGCAAGTTAGCGTTATGTGAAGTTTTGGACACATGCCACCAACACGGATGCTCGCGCTACGACTGCCAACCATGGCCGCCGCCGGTTTGGCTGCACAATCATTCCTACGGAGAGGCATGACGTCCTTAATACTTCCCCACTCTATTGACCCAATGACGGGCCTCTACACCACTGGGCCTTTTCTCAGCAGAACACCTCTTAGATCTCCAGGTTCATCCTATGCTATTTCTCTTCAACGGGGCTGTGTTGTTGAGCTTAGTAAATGTACTGCTTTACATTTTAATGTTACCCGACGATAGTGTGCGTATCTTGTTATCATGTAACAAAGTTGAATGCTTGAAGCGGTATTTAGACATAGGGTGTGTTTCTTTAGGAAAGTCCCTCCCTTTTTTGTTTCCCCCTAAAGATTTGTATTTGCTTTAGTTTCAGAGGCTTTCTGTGCCTCAGTTTCTCAGGAGTGATATCAGGAAACTCATATCACAGGACAAGTGGGAGTCGTACAAGTTGACCACTTCTTACACGTAAATCATCACCGGATAGGTCATGAGTTCAAATCAACAAGGAGTTGAATTTGGGACGCTTTTCTCAACAAGATCCTGTTGTAATATCTTTGAAAGTAATTACTTTGTATGTAAATGATTAATAAAAGCATATCTGCTAGTACTAAGCACTTAATGAAATTAGTCTAGGAATGAATTTTGTAAAAGGGTGTACTTTTGACAGTAGGTTTGGCTTGCTTACTTCTTGGGAAATGCGATGAGTAAATTTGACCTTCAATATGACAACCCGTCGTGCACATAGTTAGACGTTATGACTTGACTTGCTCCTTTCATTGCATCTCCAGTTTACCACTCACAAGGCTTATGTAAAGCCATCTCAATAAATTTTACTGTAGAACTGTCTATTCATTTCACCTTTGCTCTCTTTTCCAAAGTGTACTTCTTCTATTGCACTGTTTATAATCCCATTCTTGGCTAGCGGCACCATTGCACTACAAAATGGTCATGTGAGTGTCTTCTCGCCAGCCTCAAGAGTCCCCTGACTGAAAGGCTTCCAATAAACAAAGCTGCTCAATGAAAGTTTCAAAAGAATATTTGTGCATAATAATATGTGAGCCTAGTTCCTATTAAAACCCGTAAGCACAATGAAAAAAGGGAATAACTGGGTACATAAATTAAAAATGTGCACTTTCATATATGTGGCTCCACAAAGTGTGTGTGGGATGTGTGTTTGCTGTCAAAGAATTAATATTGCATTTTCTTTTGTTTTATTATGGTTTGAATGATGCAAGTCATTAACGCTTGCATAACTCCTATAAAATCAGCACACAATACTCCAAACTGTGGATGTGGCAGCATCTATAGGGTCTATGAAATGAACGTTTTTTACTCCCACTTTATGATTTGCCTGACCCTATTATGATTTATGTATTGGCACCTCATGTAGTAACTACTATTAGTTGGTTGATTTCTATGGGAACTCTAGCATTATCATTATATGTATACTCCCAACAAGCCATTAGATTTATATCTATTGTGAAAAAGGTAATTCCTGGATAGCTGATTAGCTGCATGGTTGTTTAAGCAGCATTTGGAATATGCAGTGCAACACATGCTATAAAGGGTGATGTGGAAGGTCTTACAAAAGGAGGAGACAAGGATACAATTGAGAATGTTAAACACATTATTGAAATGGTATATTTTTACTTTGCAGGTTTCACACACATTTATTATCCTTTATTTGTAGAATTTTTTTATTTAACATTTTCTACTTCTTTCCTTCTGAAAAATAAAACATCACAGTTTTCCGAAATCATTAAGAAATAGTGTTGTTGAAGGGTCTTCTAGTTCCTATTCTGTAGACATTCTTAATGTTCTATTTTGTGTTTGAAACAGGCAGAGCGAGCATCTTTAAGGAGAGAAGTTCTACATACAGATTTTCTCACACCACTTGTACTAAAAGAATCAATGCTAGTGGTAGGAAAGTTGATAAATGTCAAAGCTATTGCTCAGGGAGGGTACCCAGAGGTTAGATTACTATTATATCTTGCCTGCAAAAAAGAATGATTTTGGAACAGAACTATTAGTAACCTTAACTATCCTAGGCTGAACGTTGCAGACTCTCAGTTGGACATCCCGAGGTCTTGGCAACTGATCCAGATATTGTTTCAGCCATAAGGTAGATTAGACCCAACCTACTCACCCATCTATCATTTAGTTGCATAGTTGTATCTCAATTCTCAAGTTGAATTCATTGGTGCTTTTGATGTTATTGAGAAATGGTCTCGCTTCCTAGTATTTCAGGGAACTTCTCCTTTGAGCCTTGTTCTCATGGTGATTTCCTTGGAGCAATCCTTGGCACAGGAATTTCCAGAAATAAGTTGGGAGATATTGTCTTGCAGGTACTCTCAATCCATGTGCTTTGGGAGTCGTGAAAAAATAATTCACCTTGACAAACTCTGATTCTCCAGTAATGACACTTTTTTTAAATTACTGAAGTGCAAGGCTACGTTTACAACTCGGAAAATGGTAGGGAAAGAGAAAACATAAATTCTAAGGAAATTGATTTTCCTAAGTTTGACTTTTTACCTTGGAAAATAAAAGGGAAAACCAAACTTGATTAGAAATTTTTAAAATTTTACATATTTGTATATTTCACTTACCTGCATATCTAAAATTAATTAATTGAGTTTGGACAAGTACTTTTCAATTCCCCCACATTTTTCCCATCAACTTCGCTAGCAATTTTAGAGTTCCAACCAGACCCTAAGGGTTATAGAAAAAACTTCCCAGATAGGGTTTGGTCACGTAAAGCCCTTGCCTGATAAGTTAAGTGACTGCTCCAGTTTCACAGAAAAAGACCTGTGTGCCTCGACTTGCAATACAATGTATAGTTGTGCTTTGGAGATCCACCCTTCACATAATAACTGTCAATCGAAACAAGTAATTTCAAATCAAACTCAAATACCTGATATACACTACATTGCCATCTTAATGAAACGAAAATGATTATGACTCATAATAAAAGTCCAATTTATATTTATATTGCAAATAGTCATGAAAACATCAAATAAAAGGAAATCAGGTGACAATCTGCGCCACCAAGCGTCTCTGGTCAGCGAAATCAACTCTCCTAAACTTATTACATATCCCCTAGAGTACTCGAGTCATGGCATTGCTATTCATGACTTTCTGGACCATCTTAAGGAGCTCCACCATATGTGGTTCCAAAATGGCAAAAGTGTGAACTGTGAAGTCGAAACGAATAAAGGTGTATTGATTATTGACGCAGGCCAGCTCATGCTTCTGAACCTTTGCTGACTTGCAGCCTGTCCCACAGTGAACTAGTCTCCCATTGCATCATACTGTTATTATTTATGTTTGCAAGTTTAAGCATTTGTGTTATTTGACACTTTCCTCATGAGTTTAATCCATATTAGGTCAAGTTATCTTTGTACAAATCTGGTCTATAATGACTTCGAGACCTTTATATGCAATTTTAGGGAGAAAAAGGAGGCCAGGTCCTTATTGTTCCAGAACTAGCTGACTTCCTCATATCGACGTTGAACAAGGTAGTACTCCTAGGGCAATCATCTGCACCATCTTAGGTAGTATTTCTGAAATTCTGAAATGATAATCCATACTATCTCTTGCCACTTGTTTATATGATACGTTCATGCAATATGCACATTCATTTCAAATTACTTTTGTAGTATCTCTAGCCTTCTAGGTCAGTCATCAACACTATCTTAGATAGCACTTCTAGTCTTCTAGTTTGATCATTCACACTATCTTAGGTAGTATTAAACTATTAATATTTATACATGGTCAGATTAGATTTAATTTACTCCCTTCGATGTTTGAAAATTTGAGAAAAGTACATGTGTAAACCTTATGCATGTTTTAACTTCGTATCTTAAATTATTCTTGCTACGTTAGATGCTATAGACTATAGCCATCTGTTCTTGCATGTTAATAGTACGCAAAGAAAGAGTAGGGATACTGAAAAATGTGACCCCTTTGTTCTCTACTATTATTTATTGAATATTAATACATAGTTTATATAATTTTAAAGCTATATGAACAGTAGTTCAATACCCCTCCATCCCATAAATCTTGGCCAAATTCCTTTTTTAGCCGTCCCAAAATACTATGCCATTTCCAATTAAAGTAATGAATATGTGGCTAAAGTAGTTTCTCTTTCCTCTGAACTAATCTCAACCACACATTTTTTAACTTTATTATTATACGTGCAAATCAAACTTGGTCAAGTTTTGTGGGACGGAGGGAGTATTAAACACACAAGACTATATAAAATTATAAAACTATATTTAAACAAAATAAGCAAACAATTATGAGTTGAGTTGATAGATAGATGATAAGTAGGATAGGTTAAATGGAAAAGCGGGAGTATCTTTTTGCAAAATAGGAAATTCATATCCAACATTTTGTTGCATAAGTAGGCTATTTCTTTTTCCTTCTTTGCAGGTTGGAAATGTTACTGTCTCCTGTAAAAAGATTCCATTGCTTGCACTTGAATATGAACCTCCAAGGTTGCTATATGATATTCTATCATTATCACTCCATTCCAAATTACTTGTGTTATTCATTATTCATAGGTCACTCCAGCTCTTTTTAATATTGAATCTTATGTAACAAACATTTGTTAGAATCAATGATTCAAATTCAATTTTTGCGATTCAACAGGGCTTTAGTTTTAGTTTTTAAATATGTAAATTTTAACCACTAATTTAAATATTATTGTTAGGTTATAGAAGGTGAGCTGACCATAAAACCCTAAATAACTTACCAAAAATTATCAAAGAAGGTAAATACGAAAGAAATTAAGAGCAAATGAAGAAATGATAATCAAGATTCAAGAGTCTTAGACGAAAGCTCAAAGCTCAGCATATTAGGAATATGAAAAAGTTGTCCAAAATGAGGTAAGTAACGTAAGTTTAAGCGTTACAAGATGTTAGCCTAATTGAACTATTGAAGATACTACTGCCTAGTTTTTTACCGTTGCATGTTTCGAGACAAACCTTGGCCTTCTTCGGTCTTCCGCTACCTAACTGACTGGCAATCCCCTTTGGTCTGCCCTAACTATCTCTTCACACTGTTAGGTTTGTGAGATAATTATATCCAACAACAACAACATTACCCTCATGCCGCACAGGCTCCCACATATGGTGGGGTAAGGGGGTCAGATGTACGCAGCCTTGCCCCTATACTAAAGCACAAAGAGACTATTTCCGGATGATCCGTGATGAAAATCGCATAAAAAATTGCATGGACTGATTGACTTATGTTTCAAACAAAGAAGCGCAGACAGTTTAGTGAACCGTTTTGCTTTATTCCATCATATTCCCAAGCCAAAAAATAGTGAGTCTTTGGCTCCATTGGAAATTATGGAACGAGGTAATTATATCTATTATAAAAAATTAAACTTTATCTTCAACCAAGCCTTGTAATCCGAGTGAAAGACTATATTAGAACGAAGGGAGTATCAATTTTGTATATATTTTAGGGAGGTGGAGGTTGATCCAGAGACTAGAGACGTCTCCTCTTGCATTGACTCTCACGTGAATATCATTCTACTACAACCCTACAGGGCCCTTGATACCCATGTAGTCAGTTTGATTATGTTTTCTTTCAATGTTTGATAATTTCCTGGCCTCTTGTGCCGAGGGAGGGGGGGTCTAATTGGTGCATTATTTACTCTTCTCAGGACCAAGTTGCTG
Source organism: Cuscuta epithymum (assembly GCA_945859915.1). Taxonomy (NCBI): domain Eukaryota; kingdom Viridiplantae; phylum Streptophyta; class Magnoliopsida; order Solanales; family Convolvulaceae; genus Cuscuta; species Cuscuta epithymum. The sequence continues at coordinate 712,717 of CAMAPF010000041.1, forward strand.
AAAGCGGTAGAAGCATCATTGAGACTTGATGCAATAGCAAGTGCAGGGTTCAAACTCTCGCGTACCAAAATGGCAAGTCTCATAAGGTACAATTCATTCCATTTTCATTTTCATTGTAAACCACTTAAAACAGCCTTGGCCCTCAGAAGATGCAAACACATATGAGAAGTTATAGAAATATAGGTGGATTATAATCTATTACTTGTATAATGTCCATAAGGCAAACATTATTATGTTCCCAATTTCAATGCATGCTGTTGATGATGTTCATGAAGCTTCTCACATTTTGTTTTAGTAATGGAGATGTGCGTGTCAATTGGACTACTGTGATGAAAAGCAACACCACTATCAGAACTGGAGACTTCATATCTGTTGCCGGAAAAGGGAGATTAAAGGTACCTTTTATTGTTCACACTACTTGCTAGTTACTTGTTCGATCTCTTCATATCTCAATAAAGACGAACAGGGGGGGGGGGATTTACAATCATTTTTCTTTCTAAATAGCAGTTCATGATTAAACAGAGGTAGAAAGTTGTTACCAACTCCACATGATCAAGTATGGAATATTTGATTCTGGGGTGATGCTAACCACAACCCTTGTGGCATTTTTTGTTTAAGAAATATTAAAGGAAATGTTTTTATGCTAAGAGGGAAAAAAGAACTCACCAATGATTTTAAAATATCCTCACACATGATTGATTCCCATTGAAAAAATATTTCCTTTTTAAAATTCTTAAACTAAAGACCATGTTCTGTTGGGGGGTGGACTGTGGAGGGGAGGGAAGCGGGTGGTTGACATTTGTCTCATTGCTTAATTTTAACAGTTAGATGGTGTTAAAGAAAATTCACATGAGAAATTATATCGAAAATACATGATTTATCTAAATATGTAGTTATTTCTAGACTGAGGCTAACAAACAAACTAACAAAGATAAGATTGCAAAAAAAACCAATCCTCTCATGTCCTCGCCTCCAAGATACCCCAAACTAACAAGACCTTAGGGCATTCTGTTAGCATTATTCTCAATTTGAATGTAATACTTTATCTGTGATCAGATTGGAGAAATAAATTCAACTAGAAAGGGGAAGTTTGCAGTTGAGCTGATCCGGTACATTTGAATTGTAAAGTTATGTCACCAGATAATTGGGAATGCGGCATAGTTTTGAACAAATATGTTATTTACTCATGGGATGAAATATTTTTTAATGTATTACCTGAAAAAGGCAACCCTGTGTCTTTGCCATTCTCCCATGTGTTAGCGGGGGTACAAAGGGGAGGGGCTCTTGCTCCACAGTTTATGTTTGAAACTGGTATTTTAACTATTTTTAACATAGGGATCTTTTCAATGGAAATATTTTTTCAATGTCCTCGCAAAAAAGAAAGATCTTTTCAATGGAAATATTTTTTTAGATTGGGTGAGAATGTTAAAGAAATGCAAATAGAACTTATAGGTTAGGGGTCTTTGTTTTTCATTTTTTGGGGAGGTGCAATGTTTTTTGACGCACTCACACCTTGATATTTGGGAAAAGGGTCAAAAACCCCTTTGGAGTTGTCCACAAAGGGCATCTATGCCCTTGAACACTTTTTTTGGGCAAAAAACTGTAAAGTCATTGAAAGAAGGGCAATCACCCCCTTGGCCCTTGCTAACGGTAAACCACTTAACGTGGCAAGTAAGGAGTATTCAATTTGTTCATTTGCTTACTATGAACGTGTATAACAATTTATAAATGTATTTTTAATACTTTTTCTTTTAATTTTAGTTTGTGCTCTATTAAAGAAGTAAATTTAGAATACTTTGACCCTAAAATCAGGACATACTTCCTCTCTTCTTAAATAAGTGTAAAGTGTTGAATTTTACACAATTCACATGCTCTAGTTTAATCATGCTTCATTTATTAATGTATTAATAAATTATTATTTTTGAAAACATTTTTTAATTTGTAACATTGTAAATTTTCAAAATATGTTTTTTTATTAATAGAGAATTATACCCTCTCTGTCATTAATAAAAATCTATTCAAAATCTGTTTCAAAATCTGATTTGGGTACATTGTAAATTCATCATATTTCAGCTTAAATTTCATCATATTTATATTTATAACATAATAAAGGTAAATGATTAGTTATCATATACTCCGTATAAAGGTAAATGATAGTACTACGTATGATTAAATGTGATAATTCTATCATTCATGTTTGTTAATGTATATGTATATATGTGTTTTATACACACAAAAATACAATATTACGTATCATATTTATGCAACAATATAAATAAAAATGTAAATTCTATGTCTCCGACTAGTCCCCGCCTAGGCGTCCGCCTAGCCGCCTAGGGCCCTAGGCGTTGGACTGACGCCCGACTAGTGCCTAGCGCCTTTTAGAACAGAGAGTTGTGTGATGGAGAGTTGTACTAAAGAGAAAGAAATGTGTAAGAATTTTAAAAACATGTTTTGAACCACAAATTCTTTGAAAAAAAAGATTATTTTAAGACGGACGAAAAAGGAAATTTGAAAATTAATTCAGAGACAGAGTAAGTATAATTCTTTATTAATAAAACAGGTTTTGAAAATTTATAATGAGACAAATTAAGATTTTTTTTAAAAAAAATTAATTTATTAAAACATTAATAAATAAAACATATTTAAAGTAGATCATGTGAATAGTGTAAAATTCAACATGTGATAAAATATTCTAGATTTACTTCTCTAGCTGACATTAAAAGAAAAATATAAAAAATAATGGCAGATTTAAATTGTTATATACGGTCATAGTAATATTCAAAGGAATAACCTTCAAAAATTTAAAGTAATCAAGGAACAAATTTAATAGTTGCCCTTCTATTTGGTATAACCTCTGTTTTAGTGCGTTGAATATTGTAATGATAAAAATTTTAAGATTTAATTGATGGATTCTAGTGAAGATGAATATTTTAGTTTTTTATATACGATGTGATTTTTGTAAAAGCACAATTAATAAAATATATTTTAAATAAGAAAACTATAGCTTTGTGAAATACAAAAAAGTGAGTTTTCTTCTTCTAAAAATATGATTAATCTTTTGTTTAATTAATCCAATTTTGTAGTCATTGTAATTTATATCCAACCTCTAACCTTGCCCTCACTCACACACTTGTCTAGCCACTCTTGGAAAACTTCGCTACAAAAATTGATGTTTTGTTCATTTTTTTCAATTTTTTAAACATTTATTAGGAAGAGTTTATGGCAGTGACAACATTAGTAACATAAAAGTGTCATGTTTTTTCAAATATATTGCCTTATATTAGTCACACTTTTGTCTCAAGTAAAAGTGATCAGTTTTTGGAAATTGGAAATGAGCTTCAATTTAGCCATTTAAAAAAGATCCCTTCAATATAACAAATTTAACCATTTTATTCAGAATTTAAGCGATTTTATTAAATTTAATTGATCTCAACGTTACTGAATAGGCTCTTTATTTCATCTTGAATTCTGTACGAGTGCTTTAAAAGTGGCACCCCTAGTTGTTGGCGAATATTTTCCTTTTTTAAAGCTCAAATCTAAAAGTCAAGAATGTAATCAATTAGTTAGATGTGTCTTCATTTTCTACCATGGTGATGTAATTGCATACGGCAATTGCACTATTTGGATACTATAAATACCCGTTGTTAGGAGCTGTGAGAAAAATATATACCATCACAATGAAACATCTCTCTCTATATCCTCTCTTATATTATTGTTCTCTACTTTCTTTTTAGCACAAATATTAACCCGTAAGGAGTATTTATTGGGTATATTACTGGAAGCATGTGAGGTACTTTTTTTATACTACCAATGCTGTTATATTAAAATTTTTGACTGTATTTATGCAATGGTTTTCAATTATAAAGATCTCAGATGCCTTTTCTGTCTTTATTGTATACAAAGCCTCAAAAGCAAATTCCGACTCAAGGAGCACATCTTTAAATTCCTATTCAAGCTCACAATTATGAATTTATTTCTGCACTAATTGATCATAGATATCAACGTATGGTGTGAATAAGGTTGTACCTCATATCATATTGTTTCATTCTGTTACCTTACACTTAGAGTATATCAAGCTAATTCCCCCTAATGTTCAAATACAAGTTTGGTACATAGTTTTCTTTTCCCCGAAAAACACCAGAGGGATTAACATTACAGAGAGGAGTCAAAAACAAGAAGACAACCAATGAGAAGCAACTTGCTGAATAAGTACCTCACTGCTTTTCAAGGAAACCCTCCTTTACTATGGAAGTTTTGCTTTAATTTGACCGAAGCAACCTTCAAACTTAGTTGATGGAGGTGTCTTGGTCAACATATCTTTAGGATTTTCGGATGAGAAAGCCTTCCTAGAAATATAGTCTTATGCATCAACAACATCTATGATAAAATATCACTTTATCGAGAGATATTGTTGATACATGTGATATTACTTTTGGGAAGGCTTCCTCATTCGAAAGACTTGTCGATATATTTACCACACGCATGAAAAACTCATTGTACTCCCAATACACTTATGGACATTTTGGCTCTCATGCGGAAGAGTTTTCCCCTCTATTACTTTTTGGTGTCGTCGTTTCTCCGGTCTTTAATATTTTCTTTAAAATATTTGGTCTACATTCTTGAATTACATACTACATAAGCTTTTGTGCACTGATCCGCAACAAACTAGGATATAAGCTTCAGTAAATGGCCAACCACCTTGTGGTTCGATGACATTGTGACACTCTTAAGGAGGATGTCACAGGTTCGAAACTCATCCCTGATGTTGGAATTTTAACCGAACAGATACTAAAGAAAGAGAGAAAGTCCAGCCAAAAGAAAAAGCTTCGGTAAACGAACTATGAGGTTTTTACTACACCGTATCAATATGATTGGATTAGGAGAAGTATGACGGTAAAGTTAGTTTTGCTGTTTGATGACTCCGAATGCAAGTTGTTCTCCCATAAAGGCCCAAAGAAGGTTGTATATGAAGCAGGGCTGGTCTTGTCCAGTTTTGGGCCTATGAGTGATATACTATTTTGGCCTTATTTCCAAAATAAACAGTAAATTATATTTACTTAAAATAAAAATTACGGAGTATAATAAAACTATAAGAAATTACTCTAAATACGACTAAAACGTTTGTATATTCCATACTAAGATTATCATGTTTTTTCTCTAAATAGAAATAACCACTCTCATATTTTGAAGTATCATGTTTTACACATGGTAGTATTTTCAGAACATGACAGTAATTACTCATATTCAGAAAATAAACACATGACAGTCATATTTTGAAATTTCGAAAAAAAAAAATTACTCATATTTCAAGAATTCTCCCTACAACTATCTAATAAAGGCTATAAATAAAAATGAAATTCACCTTCATATTATTTGAATTACATATTTGGACAAAAGTAACAACACAAGTATCACAAAAGAACATTGTGAAGTAAAATCATCAATAATTGATTTATAATCAATCTTTTTCAAGATCACATGTGCACTGTTTAAAATTGCTAATCCATTAAGGTTTTGAGGCATAATAGATTATTGAGATGATGTTTGAGAATTGGGAGGCACCGGCCGGAATCCCAAAGACAATAATATAAATTGGTAATTTTGTAACTAAAAGATTAAAAAGTCTTAAAGGCTAAATTGATGTGAAGAGACATGCTTTTATTGATTCAACAACAAATGTGTTGACTTAGGATGTTTTCTTTTGGATTGTTTTCAGTCACAGACCAGACCAAACCATACCAGACTTCTGTAGTTATAAAATACATAGAGACCAGACGTTTACCAGACTAGACCAGTTCAGACCAGACCAACAAATTTCAGTCCAAAAGAAAACATCCTTACAATTTACTCTATTTAAAAATCAAAACTAAATTTATATTCTTTTCTGAAACTTGGGCCTAATTAATTAATTGAAATTATTAATAACAAAGAAGCCTACTCACATTAGATATTAAAAAAAAACTTGGGCCTAATCTTCTTTCTACTTTTGTTCGGGCCTAGGGCACTCGCCCATGCTGCCCTCCTCCTAGGACCGACCCTAATACGAAGCATCCAAATATAGGACTTGTTTGGTAAATGGATGTTAGCTGTTGCTGTTAGCTGGTTGTGTCAGCTGTTTCCTAATAGCTGGTTGTGTTAGCTGTTTTGACCGGCTGGTTATGTTAGCTGATTATAAATAACTGTTTGGTAAAATTGGTTGTTTCGAAATGGCTGATAGAGTGTAAATTGAACCAGCCGAATGAAGAAGCTGCCCCTTAGCTTCTTCAACCATCCATTTTTTCAGCTTTTCAAACTCAACAAACTAATTTTAAAATCCATTTACCAAACATTATTATTAGCTTATTTGACTAATCAAACAGCTAAAATGGGTCAAACAAGCTAAAAGCTGGTTGATAAGCCATTTGCCAAACATATACCCATAATATAGGCTAGAAGGTACTCATATTCAAACTTGCTTTTAATGATCTAATCCAATTCCGTAATAGTTGATTGGGAGAACTTGGAATGTTAAAGTTGATGATGAGGATAAAGTTGTACTTCATATTGTTTCACTACCACCCTCTTAGATATATTTTAGGAAATAAATTATATGGTAATTAGGTTAGCTTACTTGATGACGATGCTTAGGATGTTTTCTTTTGGACTGAAATTGCTGGTCTGGTCTAAATTGGTCTAAACTAGTATGGTTTGTTTTATGTGTATATTATAATTATTGAAATCTCTGATCATAGCCAATTCCCTTTAAAAAAAGTGAATTCCGTTATGATAATTCGGTGAAGGAAATCAACGAATTAATGTTATGAGGGAAGGTTCATTGCTGCCACATTATGTAACTTATCCTATTATAATTCTTTGTACATTTTTTTTTAATTCTATTTTTACCAATAATTCAAGTTCTCCCTTCACCACCGGTATGATGGCTTTGATCCGTAACGACATGGGATTCATCAGGGCAGAAAGCCAGAATCGAATATTCCATCAAAAGCTCCCGATTTTGCAGATGGATTCAAAGTTGAACAGGGCAGCTTCGCACGGAATTAGTTCTCGCTTGAACGGTCCTTGAAATGGAAAACGATCCCAGATTCGAACAAAACCGATGCCATCAATGGTGCCGGAAAATTCCTAAATTTGCAAGCCCAGTGCCCATAGGCTAAGATTCAGTTGTCTCGATGATCTTCTCTATGGCTATTCCTTTAGGGATGTTTTTAACATCTTACGGTGATTGAAGATAATCAGAAAAATGAAAAATCAAATACACGTCAGAAATATATGTTCATCCACTTGTTAACGAGCTCCTATATTGAACACTCGGATGCACGTACATCCGGACTTGGGAACTGCATTCCTTCATTTAAAAAAATAAAACACCTGGGAAATTGGTTCCCTAGACTTGAAATTTAATATGTGGCCTTCCAACCATCACATTGACTTGCTTTGTTGATCGAATCTGTTCTTTTATCTTACTTATCTTATGTATTTTCATACTCCGTACTACAATTGTTTATTAATAGTAATTATAATATTAACTATTCTTTGCTTTTTCTCATTATTACTATATTAAAAGACTACTCCATAATTCATATTTTTGAAGTACTTATTTGATCTAGGAATCATACTATTAATTTATATAAATATATTTATAATTTTATTATATATTGGTAGGTTCCTAATAAGTCTGATGCTCATCGAAAGTGTTTTAATGCTCATAATAGGTCTGATGCACATTAAAAATTCATTAATGCTCATTTAACAGAAACTGTGATTTTCATTTTAATAGATGAGGTTAGATGATCAATCATTTCAATAAATGAGATTTGATGCTCAATGAAATATGTTGTTATGTCAAACTAACAAACTTTGCGATTTTCATATCAACGAACATTAATTTTGTAAGTTACGTATGCTCATCCGGTACTGATCTTATGTTCATTTTCTAAATGTCATATCAATGCATTTGCTTTAAAGTACTATTTTACATTAGGTTCACATATTGAAATTCGTAGGAGTTGATTAGAAATATAATTTAATAAGTTTTTATAAAAGGAAAAATAACAAAAAGAAATTGAATTAGAAGTTATGAAGCAGAGATCACGATTTTGAATATTAGACTTCTAATACGCAACATAATAGATCTGATGCTCATTAAAAGTTCATTAATGCTCATTCACCAGAAACCGTGATTTTCATCTCAATGACGGAGATTTGATGCTCAATTTAAATTTCTTGATATTCAACTAACAAATCTTACGATTTTCAAATCAATGTGCACTTTGTAAGTTATGTATGCTCATTTGGTACCGATGTTATGCTCATTTTTAAAATGTCATATCAATGCATATTTCAAAAGTATCATATGAGCAAATTAAACTTACCAAATGCGCATTCACATGATATAAAAATTGCCAGGTTTGTTAGTTAAGTATCACGACACTTTCATTGAGCATCAAACCTCCTCTCTTGAGATGAACATCACAGTTTCTGTTAAATGAGCATTAATTAACTTTTAATGAGCATCAAACCTATTTTGTTGAGTATTATGAGTCTAATGTTGAACATCATGATATCTGCTTCATAACTTTTAATTAACTTTCTTTTGTTATTTTTGCTTTTATAAAAATTTCTTAAACTATATCAATAATCAACTCTTATGAATTTCAATATGTGAATTTATGGTACTCTAGAAATATGCATTATATGACATTTTAAAATGAGCATAACATCAATACCAAATGAATATAGGTAACTACAAAATGAGGATTAATATGAAAATTATAAATTTTGTTAGTTGAGCATTAATACATTTTCAGTAAGCATCAAACCTCCGATATTGAGTACTAGAATCATGTGATTGAGTATCATGATTTGTGCCCGCATGTTTATAATAAACTCTTATGTGAATATAATGTAATATGGTACTTTTGAAGTATGCATTGATATAACATTTTAAAATGAGCATAACAACGTTAATGAATGAGCATATATAACGTACAAAATGAGTTTTCAAAAATTCAAAAACTCATTTGTATACACAAATGAAGAAGCTCTTAATTTAATAATCTTAATAATATTATTTGTAAGACATATTAAAAGTTGAAAGTAGATTAAAATGTGAATATTATAATCTGAATGTTTTATAAATTATGAAGAAGCTCTTTAAGTATCTTGACATCACGTGAAAAAGAAATAATAGGTTTTCACAAAAACATCTCAACATTAGATAAATGCTGTATTTAGTGATAAAAGGTTGTATAAACATCTTGTTTATAAAGCATGTCTAATCCAAAATCTTACTCCGAATGTTCTTTTGATATTTGTGCCTTTGGACACTTGATGATAGGGTTGTATACGAACCGAATCGAGTCGAATAATGAGATTTTGTATTTGTATTTGTTTAATTTTTTTGAATACGAATTCGAATTCAAGTATGAAACGAATATTAATTTCAATTTGTATTTGTTTAACAATACGAATAGTTAACGAATTATATACGAATATCGAATCGATTTGAGCATAGGTTAAATATTAGTCAAATACGGAGTATCGCTTTAAAATAACTTTTCTTATACTCCGTATTGTTTATCCTCCGTCCGGCCGCTGCCGTTTGGGGCGGTTCCCGGTGGAGTTTTTTGATGAAATTTTTATGGAATGTTCCTCATCAAGTCTAGTTTATCCACAAAACAATTCAGCTAAAAATTCGATCGGGAAGGAAGTCAAATAATTTTTTGAAACATAACTGCGTTTTATATGTTTAATTTGGAGTAGTTATCTTCAAAAAAATTATTTGACTGCCTTCCCGATTGAATTTTTATCTGAAATTTTTTGTGGATAAACTAAACTTGATGAGGAACATTCCATAAAAATTCCATCAAAAAACTCCACCGGAAACCACCCCAAATGGCGGCGACCGGACGGAAGATCCTGTCCCTCCAGCTGGACAGGATCATTCCTCTATATATATATAGAGAGAGAGCTATTCCGGTCAGGAATTTCCTGACCGGAGCCCCGTCCGGCCTCCTCCATTTGAGGGCCTTCCTGGTCGTATTTTTTGCTCAATTTTTTTGTGTATGTTCCTCATCAAGTCTAGTTCATCCATACCAAATTTGAGCAAAAAATTCAATCAGGAAGGTCGTCAAATGATTTTTTTCAAGTTAACTGGTCTGGAATATGTATTTTCCGGACCAGTTAACTTGCAAAAATGATTTATATTCCTCTACTTTGTGGACTAATTTTCTCAATGCTAGAATGCTAGATACCCAAGGGGGGATAACTTGACCCCTAAAGTTACAGATTCTCCAATCTGGAGAAGGCTTTGTCAGATAAATAACAAAGCACTCAGTATCTGTGAACTAAACTCTTCTAATCAATGGGTCTGGACTGCTACCAACAATGGCCTTTTCTCATTTAAGTCAGCCTATGAGGAAGTTAGACAGAGTTATGGTTCTACCTTTGTTAACAAACACATTTGGCATAAGAAACAGAAATTAAAGATTCAGATATTTCAATGGAAACTTCTTAATAGGTTTCTACCAATAAGAGATAATCTGGATAGATTTCATGTGATTTTAAACCCCTCTCTATGTGTCCTTGGTGCAAAGCTCACTGTGAAAACATGAATCATATCTTTTATGTACTTAAATATTCATTTGTGTATGCTCATTTCATTTAACCGTTATATTTATCTGTTTGAGTGTAACATGAAGCTCATTTCTATAACATGCACATATAATAGATTAATTATTAACAATTTACTAAACTATCAATATGTGTAACAATGAGAAATATAATAAATTCTAGTTTCCAAAAAAAATTATAATTTGTTGTTCTTGAACTAAAAAATATATTTAATTATATTCTTTTCAAATATGCATTAATATGGCATTTTAAAAATGAGCATAACATCAGTATCGATTGAGCATATGTAGCTTACAAAATAAGTATTAATATGAGCATAACATCAGTGCCAAATGAACATATATAACTTACCAAATGAGCAATGATATGAAAATCATAAGTTTTGTTAATTACATAATGAGCATAACTCTTCTATTAAATATTAAAAGAATACAATTGAGTATCATAATCTATGCTCATAATACAAAATGAGCATACAAAACCTACAAAATGAACATCCAAAAATTTAAAAGCTCATTTTAAATATGTACACTACTCAATATACTCTTATGTATGCTCATTTCCTTTTTTTTGTAAAATCTTATTAGGTGAGCAGCGCACCCCTGCAGAATACGAAACGGCTAACCTCAGGCTACAAATTTGCAAATGAATCTGCAAATTTTCTTGACAAATTCATCTACGTAACTTCAAATACTACATATTTATGTATTGTTAGTGAATTTGGTCAACAATTTGATTCTACAAATCTGTAAAATACTTCAAATTCAGATTATTTGAAACAGACCAAGTTCTTGTTGAAGTTGTCAAGGACCAATATGAATGAATCTGCATCGATTCATCTGGATTCAGGGCTGAAGTGTTAGGGGAAGGCAGGGGAAGAGAATTCCGAGAAGGAGACGGTTCATCTGGATCAGTCTGAATGAATCTGCATTGATTCATCTCGATTTAGGGCTGAAGGGTTAGGTGAAAGTAGGGGAAGAGAGTTCCGAGAAGGAGACTGACGATGAGAGGCGTTTAAGTTGCAGATGAGTTGCGCAGCTTGGTCGTTCTTTTCTGGCAATGAGTTGAAGAGGGCGGCTTTTGGTCGTCTGCTTTAGATTCCCGTCTTTCCCTTCATCGATGAATTGCAGAGCACGAATTTAATTACAAAAATGCCGACTGTACGGTGCTCACCGTACAGCCGGCTGTAGAGTATAATTTATAGCTGAAGTAAAGAAAATAATAATTTTAAGTAATTTATTGTTTATTTAAATTAAATTGATGATGTGAATAGTAATTTAGGGGTTATATACTTATATACTACCTCTGTCCCTCTTATATTGGGACGGAAGAATGTGATACGATTATTAAGAAAAGTGAGTTTGTGTGGTTGATATTAATTTATAAAATAAGAATAAAACAAGAATGATTTGGAGTATATAATTACCCAAACATGAATGGTTGTAATTGTAATTGGGCCCTCTCCTAGATGCTACCACACAATTCTAGACTTTGTAGAACCCCTTTTAAGTGCTATTGAGCCAATCTGAAATTCAATTGCACCAGTTATGATGGTTGTTGATCTTATCAAGAGAAAGATATAGGTCGTCCATTGAGAAAGAGTTAGTAATTAAGTTAATTTGGATCATTTAAAAATTCAATCAATATAAGGAAAAATAGACAAGAATAATCCCAACTATTAGTGATCTGCTTAAAAAATCCAAAGTATCAATTATTTCAAAATAATCCCAACTATTGAAAAATCTTCTCAAAATACCCTGGTGATTTATAAGTACCCGTAAATAACTTATGCGGAGTAATATTTACATATAAGTGGAGTATTTAGAGAAGATTTTTCAATAGTTGAGATTATTTTGAGATAATTGATACTTTAGATTTTTTCAAGCGGATTACTAATAGTTAGGATTATTCTTGTTCATTATTACTTAATATAATTATGAATTGAGTTTTTAAAGCAATGGAACTGCCGTATTAAATTCTTTATTTTGGGCACAATAATAAATAGTGATTCAATATACTCTCCCTCGATCTGTATTTTAAAGATTGTTACCCACATTGATTTTGGGACATCATTTAAGGAAGAAAGTAGTAGTGGCAATGAATCGTGCATAAAAAGTAGTAGATATGGTGTAAAAATATGAAAGAGGGGATAAAAAAAGGTAAGGGTAATTGACACATGATTACCAAAAATGGAAAGTATAGCAAACTTTTAAACGCATCCTTAAAAGAAAGTGTAGCAAACTTTAAAATATGTAGGTAGTAAGAGACATGGTTAAACTTATGAGGAGGGTAATGAATCTCATTACAAAATCTGCCCATATATATATGGAAAATAATTACGAATGCTATTAAGAAAGTTTTACCGATACATTGCACAAGTGAAAATTTTCAAGCTAAAAAAGTACAATTAAATGGAGTCCAAATCTCATTTCAATTGAACCTTTGAGATATGGATGAATTTTTGGATCCTCACGGCACATCTCATCTCGGATCTCCTCTATATCTACAGATAAGAGGTCTCAATTCAAAGAAATCAATATCGAACTTTTTGGCATTGGTTTACGTGCCAATCACATTTATTGGCATATTTTTTTTCCAGAAATGTTAGAGTGTGTGGACGTGTGGTTGCACGAAAACCAATGTCTGTGTACACAGACATTTGTTTCGGAGTAACCTAACCCTGACTTTTTATGATATGTTTTGATTGTATACACCGACACTAAAGAAAACTAGTGTCTGTATACACACATTTTTGTTTATGGCAAAATTTGACAAAATGTTTCAAGTATTTCAGTTTATTTTTTCAGCGACTCTCCGATGACTTTTTGGTAACTCACAAACATTATTACTTCTCCGGTGCACAGACAAAAATAAAGGTGAAGAGGATGGATGGTGAAGATGGGGTATGAATAGAATAAAAGGAAAGAAAAAAGAAGAATGAAGAAAAGGGGAAAGAAAATGATGAAAGAAAGAAAACAACAACAAGAAAAGAAGAATGAAGAAAAGTGGAATGAAAACGTCGGGAAGATGATAGCAGCAATTGGTTTTCCGTTGAGCGCATCGACGAAGGGAGGGGAAGAGGTGTTGCTGCAGGCGGCGAAATGGTCCGAGTCGCTGGGGTTTCCTAATTATGTTGCTGATATTTCCTATTTGAAACTTCTAGAGTTGGGCAGTTCCTCCTTGGGCCAGAAGTGGGTGGGCCTTTATTATATTCCAGCTCAATCGAACAAAGCACCGGAAATGGTGGCTGGGTTGGGCTTTCATCGGACTTTTTCTTGGCGGAAGGGAGATTTAATTCCATATGAGTTGGGAAGAGCTCTTAAAGCTTGATGAGGAGTTCATTCCTTATATTTTCTGAGTTTGATATTGTATTTAGTCTCTTATTGTTGAAAGGGGATGCCCTTTCAAAGGTCTTGACATAGTCCCCCTCACACTTTGTAATGTTTATTTTTTTGTTATAATATCCGGCAAACGTTCCCCAGAGTTTGCCCCACCAATTTTGGTTGTTTGCCTACCGGGTTTTAAAAAAATGATGAAGAAAGATAAAAACAAGACGGGGAAGATTCAATGGAAGATGAAGGAGGGAGGAGGGAATCATATGGATCAAAAGTGAGAGGGGGGGGGGGGGGGTTAGAATGGTAAATTCGAGATTTTATACTCCGCATATAGGATGTACCTTAGGGTGTAACATAGGGTGTACACCAAGCATTTTTTTTATTCTCCCATGTGTTAGCGGGGATACAATGGCGAGAGGGCAGATTTTCCCCACAACCTATGTTTAAAACTAGTATTTGGGCGAGAATGTTAAAGAAATGCAAATGTTTGGTGCTTTATTTTAATGCATTTTCTGGGAGGTGGAATGTTTTTTATGCGCACACCTTGATATTTACGGGCATGTTTGGTAGACTCTATTTATTGCATTGAACTCTGTAATAATAAAAAAAGGTAACACAGAATTGACTGATTTTGAAGAAAATGAATATTTTATCTTTTTTAAATTATATATGAAGTATTTTTTTTTGTAAAAACAAAATTAATAAATTAAAATATATTTTGAATAAGAAAAAGGTTATAAATATCACCTTTCACTTTGTGAAATAAAAAATGATTAGTTTTCTTTTTTCAAAAAACATGACTAACCTTTTATCTAATTAATCCAATCTCTGTCCCTAACTCCACCTGTCCGAATCTTGATGATTTTTTTAGTTTTTCATTTTTTTGAAAAATTGCTGGAAAAAATGTAATATCGAAAAATTGCCTTATTGTCACGGTGACATGTTTCACGATGACAATGACATATGTGGTGGTGATCGTGTTATACGTTAGTGACATAAAAATCTGGAAGTGACATAAAAAATCGAGAATGACATCATGTTATCTAAATATATTAGCTTGTTAGTCACATTTTTATCCATACGTAAAACTGTAAAAGTAGTCATTTTTTGTAAATGGGTTTGAGTTTAGTCATATTTAACTATTTATGGAAAACATGTTTTATTTCATAATTTAGCAGATACCACCATTTCAATAAAAAAATTAAACAATTATAATAAACTCAACTAATTCCAACATTAATAAAGAGGCTCTTAAGAAAATAGGTCCCAAGGTTTCTGGTCTTTCTTTTGCGTTTTTAAAGTCCAAGTCAAAATGTAATCAAGTAGCTAGATGTGTCTTCATTTTCTACCGTGGTGATGCATTTGCTTCCCTCAATTATGCTCTATTTGGATACTATAAATACCGTTTGTCAGAAGCTGTTGGGAGAAAAATACCATCACATTAAAACATCTCTCAATATCCTCTCTTACATTATTATTCTCTACTTTCTTTTTTAGCTCAAATATTAACCAGTAAAGAGTATTTATTTGCTTTGTTAATAAAGCATGTGAGATAGTTATATTGAAAATTTTGGCTACTGCATTGGTGATATTTATAAAACTAATTATCTATAAAGATAATCAAATATTACAAAACCTAGGAATTTTTATATAATGGGTACCCTAAGTCTTAAACTATTTAAATTATTTTAGATTTTACTTCTAAATCTCCAATTAAGTATATATTACACTATGTAAGACTATATATTAACTTTGAAAACTAAAAGTCAAGGGGGGCGAAAACATATATATCTAATTAAAGTATGAAAATCTTTTGAAAATACTATATATATATAGTAGAAAAAATTGAAAGTCCAAGGGGGGCGGTTGCCCCCCCCCCCTAAATCCATCCCTGTGCATGTGAAAGTCTTCCCAGAAGTAAAGTCTTATGCATCAACAATATCTTTAATAAAATATCACTTTATCTAGAGATATTGTTGATACATGTGATATTACTTTTTGGAAGACTTACACATAAGACATTCTAAAGATATATTTGCCACACACATGAACTTTTTCTATACTCCCAATACCGTTATAATTTACATGCATTTTAGCTCTCACGTCGAAAAGTTTTACCCTCTAGGCCTCTATTGTTTCTTAGTGTTGTTTCTCCGATGTGTACTATATCTCTTTAAAGTATTTGGGTTAAATTCTTGTACTCTACATAAGGTTGTGTGCACTGATCATAACAAACTCGGAGCTACCTACAATGTTTCTGCTACAACGTATCAATATGACTTGATACAAAGAAGTATGACTAGAAGGTACTCATATTCGAACTCTCTATTAATATATAATTTAATCTAATTCCTTGTAGATGATTATGAGAACTTAGAGTGCTAAAGTTAATTATGAAAATATTTTTAAAACATATATGTGGAAGACCTTATCAGCATATATAAGACGTCAAGGAAATATCGTGTTGAATGTAGCTTCAAGTGCGATCACATCATTGCTATTTCCAAGTGGAAGAACAACACATCCCAGGTTCATTTTTGTTTGTTTGTTTGTTTTTTTTAATTTATAATTCCAAATAGTAATTAACACAATGAATTACAACTTTCAATTTTAAAATCGCAGTCACAACAACAAAAGATTCAACTTGTAACATAAACCCAAGAAGTGCACTTGCGAAGCTAATTCAAATGGCAAAGTAATAATTTGGTCGGGACGAGGCACCCATGAATAATAAGTAATGCTATGAAGCTCTTGATCAAACTATGCATGGTGTTCTTCAACACTCATAAAGTTGTGATGTGACCAAACTTTTTGGCAGAAAATCTTTGTCTTTGGTGGAGACTTTAGACAAATTTTACCGGTCATTTTGAAGGGAAGCAGACAAGATATTGTGGATCGGATGATCTTAATTATACAGAGATTTATTGACTTAATTTTAAATATAGGTGATGGAGTTGTAGGTAACAATGAGGATGGAGAATCGTATATTAACATACTTAAAGAATTCCTCGTGCCTTGGATATTTGATCCAATTACATCAAATAACATATCCCGATTTCTTGAGACAGTAAATATCACTATTTTATTTAATGTCAATATTTACTCCAACAATTGACAAGGCAGACAAATGTTAATGATTGCATGCTCCCCCGCAAATAAATTTAGGAATGAGAAGTTGAGAACATAATTAAGCTCTGATTCAACATCGTTATTTGACCTTGATAGTAGTTTGTTAGAAGAGATCCACTCTCCAAAATTTCTTAATAGAATCAAATGTTCTAGAATTCCTAGTCATGAACTCAAATAAAAAACGTATCAGATCAAATTACACCAGATCAGGTCAAAACATCTTCTATACGTGAGTATACCCCTTTCTCCAATGCGATATTGGTGTCGGACCCATCAGAACCCCTAGGTGTGGGCAGATAACTTCCCAAGAACTGTGGGTAAGGAAGTAAAGTGGACCTATACATGTGTAACCAAATGTTCAAATTTGAGGCCGGGACCACAAATCCGTCTAAATCGTGTCCGGGTCAATTTCATGATCGCAATTGGATCTATTACACTCGGGTTCTTTTTGTCGAAACCCGGATTACAACGCACAAGCCCAAAAAAACCACCCCTCTCCGGGTAGACCGGTAGAAATGTAGAATTACCTTCTGATCTTGTATTTATGGTTCTTCAACGGCTCTCCTGCAGTTCCATTTTAAATTTCAAAATTCAAAGTCCTGTTCTGCAGTCTGATCTCCGCCCTTAGCAATGGCGACTGCTGAGGCCTTCCAAACTACACCATCCAAAACACCGGCATCTCAAAGGACCACAGCTGCCGCCACAGCGACATCTTCCCATTCTAAGAAACATCACCACCGCCACCACGACGTTCCCTCCGCTGCTGAACTGAGGACTCGGTTCGAAGCCTATAATCGCCTTCAAGCAGCTGCTGTTGCCTTCGGAGAGAAGTTGCCGATACCGGAGATCGTCGCTATTGGTGGACAATCTGATGGGAAGAGTTCTTTACTCGAAGCCTTACTGGGGTTCCGCTTCAACGTCAGAGAAGTTGAAATGGGTACTAGACGTCCTCTTATTCTGCAAATGGTCCATGACTCCACTTGTTTGGAGCCTCGATGCCGTTTTCAGGTTGAGATTTGATTTTGAAATTTTAATTGAAGCGCTGTTTTAGGCTTGCTCTTGAATGTGTTCTTTATAAATTTCCAAAGTTAATTTAGGGCTTCATTTCGATAATTTTGAATAAAACATGGATATGAAGTATCCTGCCCGCATAAAGCTGTAAGTTTTCCCTATATATAGTTATAGACGTGCTTAAATTGAAACGTGCAGTAAAATGTTGATAACAGTGTAGTACATAATAGTGACGGATATTAAGGCATTTTAAGTACCCTCTAGTCTAGTATCAGCATTTCAGAATTTTAGTTACTGAAAAGAACGTGAGGCTAGAGCAATCCATAAGGCAGATTACTTTATGAATTTCCTTGCCTTTGCCATTTTGAACAATGTCATATTCTCATACGTAGTATGTGTTTATAGCGATGCGAATGAGGTGATGCTGCATTTGATGCATCTTTGCTGAAGAGAGTGACATATGAAATATTATATTTGAAACAGGAGGAGAATTCTGAAGAATATGGGAGTCCAATTGTATCTGCCTCTGCAATTGCTGATACCATAAAGTCACGGACAGAAGCACTATTAAGAAGAACTAAGGATGCGGTGTCATCGAAATCCATTATCATGAGAGTAGAATATGCACACTGTCCTAACCTTACCATTATTGATACACCAGGATTTGTTCTAAAGGTAAGTTTTTTGGGCCAGTCAAATATTGGTATGATGAGATTCAAAGTTTTGTATATGGGTAACATGCGATCTGTCTGGAAAATGATTTGACAAGTTAACGTAATTTCAGGCAAAGAAGGGTGAACCTGATAACACACCTGATGAAATTCTATCAATGGTGAAGTCACTAGCATCTCCACCTCACCGCATTATATTGTTTCTTCAGCAGAGCAGTGTGGAGTGGTGTTCTTCTCTATGGTTGGATGTTCTTCGTGAAATTGATCCAAGTTTTAGGAGGACAATTATTGTTGTCTCCAAATTTGATAACAGGCTCAAGGTAGAAACTACACAGTTACACTTAACCTTTATATGGCCTGAATTCTGGTTCTCTAAATAATTTTGTAAGAGGAGAGCAATCGAAACTGAGTGAATAAGCCTTATCTGCATACAAGTTGAAACTTCAACTTCATAATGCGGAAACTGATTCTAATAGTATAATAATGTAACCACTTGTACTTTAGTCAGTGAATATGGCCTTATATGATGAAGATTTGACTGGAGAGAATTTAGCTATTTTAAACCACTCTACCACAATATCAGCTAATTTGGGTGTTTGGTAAAGACTCTACCAGAATACCTTAAGTAAAAAGGCCTAAGTGTTGATTGTTTGGTAAAAAGTATGATTCGTAGAAGGATGAGTTATCAATTGATACCAAATGTTATCATATAGGCCATGTTCAAATTTTTTCCCCTCTAGTAAACTTGTAAAAATATGAAAATGTTAATCTCAAATGATTTCCTTCCTGGTGATATGGTTGTGTATAAAACATTTTCAGGAGTTTAGCGACCGATGGGAAGTTGATCGCTATTTGAGTGCAAGTGGGTACCTTGGGGATAATACTCGTCCATATTTTGTGGCACTGCCCAAGGATCGAACTGCGGTCTCTAATGAGGAGTTCCGCAAGCAAATATCTCAGGTTGATGCAGAAATATTGCGGTATCTGCGGGAATGTGTTAAGGGGGGTTTCGATGAGGAGAAGTATAGGTCCAATGTTGGGTTTGGTTGTCTTAGAGATTATCTGGAAACTGAGCTCCAGAAAAGATACAAAGAAGCTGCACCCGCTACACTGGCCCTGCTTGAACAGCGTTGTAGTGAAGTAACTACTGAAATAGCCAAAATGAATTCCAAAATACAGGCGACATCTGATGTTGCACATCTTCGAAGATCAGCCTTGCTGCATACTGCTGCTTTATGTAATCACGTGGTCAGTTTATTTTCCATCACTTAAATGTTTAATTTATTGCTGATATCTTCATCTTCTGTTATGAAGTACGTAGTTTGTTTCTTTATGCTGTTCATGCAATCATACACTCAGGTCAATTCCAACATCTGCATTTTCTGAAATTTTTAATCATTCCTTATATCTCTGGGAATCTGCTGCTTTTGAAGGTGGCACTTATTGAAGGAGCAGCAGACCCTGAACCCGAGCAATGGGGAAGAACGACAGAAGAGGAAAGGTCAGAGAGTGGTATTGGCAGTTGGCCTGGTGTTTCAACAGATATTAGACCTCCAAATGCAACACTTTCCCTTTATGGAGGTGCTGCATTTGAAAGGGTTATGCATGAATTTCGATGTGCTGCATATTCGATTCCATGCCCCACTGTGTCGAGGGAGAAGGTGAGTATTTGTTATTCAAAGAAATCAGTTATTGAGCAACCCCAAAATTGCAATTGAGATTGCAATTACAGAGTTTATGTAACAGGTAGCAAATATTTTACTAGCCCATGCCGGCAGAGGTGGGAGTAGAGGGATTACAGATGCAGCTGCAGAGATTGCAAAGTCTGCAACACGCTCCTGGCTTTCTCCTCTTCTTCAAACTGCTTGTGACCGTTTGTCCTTCGTTTTAGGAAACCTCTTTGAACTTGCCATTGAAAGAAATTCTCAATGTGGTTCACAATGTGAGTATTTTTCAAGTAAAAAATATCCATTTGTTCTTCAGTTTGATTGTGCCACCTGCATCTTTTAGTTATATGGAGTAGTTTCATCATCAGAATACACGACATACTTAAATTTAACTCCCTCTGCCCAAAAAGAGATTTCCATTCCAAACATTTTTCATTTTTGTCTAAAAAAAGCAAAATTGATCAGATGAAGAGTTTTGTTCATGTAATTTCTCAAGAAGAAAAAAACGCAAACATGCTATGTACTTGCATATGATAAATTTAGTTAAATCAACAAATCAAAAGATCCTTGAGCTATGGTAGTTGTACCTTACCTAAATTAAAAGGTTGGACATTGATCAAACATGACTCTTTTTTACGGAGGCGTGTTTTTTTAATAGATGTTGGCTAAGACCATTTTATGTCGCCCATTTTATATGATGCTGTTAAATTTAATGATAGTTTAGCAAGTATCAGTCAAGGAAAGCATGATGGTTGCAATACTTCTTTTAATTTGTTGGTTTAACTAAGTTTATCATATGCAAGTAGATAGCATGTTTGTGATTTTTTTGAGAAATTACATGAACAATATGAGTTAGAATTTGGCTTCCTTGAGTTCTTTCTTGTGAAAAATTCATCTTTAAAACTGTCGTTCTGATTTGTAGATGGGGATAAAGATGGAGATGTTAATGGATATGTTGGTTTCCTTGCCTCTCTAAGGCAGTCTTACAACCGCTTTCTAAAAGATCTCTCAACACAGTGCAAACAACTTCTTCGGCATCATCTTGATACGGTTACTAGCCCATACTCCCAGGTATGCTATGAGGACTCTTTATACGGCTACAACCAAGCCTCAACTGGTTCATTTTGTCTTGAACTGTCTGATGGTGGCGGTGGGCCCTCATGTCACAAGGAAGTGGTGGTAACTGAAGAAAACCAAGAAAATATGCCTCCTGGACAGCATATGCAGGAAACAACACCAGTAAAATCTGGAGAGACCAAAAGAGGGGATGCTCTTCGTGAATGTCAAATGACTGTGCCTGAAACACCATCTCCTGATCAACCTTTTGATGACACAAATTATGGGTTAAAAAAGGAACTTGTGAACTGTGTTGAAGTTGGAGCAAGAAAACGCCAGTCTAGACTGATTGGCAATAACAGAAACCCTGATCATATGAGAGGCCAAAAGGTCAGCCGCTCGTTAGCGAGTGGGAGTAGTAATTCCACAATGTCACCTTATGCAGAGATATGTTCACTCGCTGGAAAGCATTTCGGTCGAATGCGAGATGTTCTGGTTGAGCAGAGTGTGTCATCAACTATGAACTCTGGCTTTCTAACTCCTTGGTAAGTTAACCTAACCTTTCAAACTTGTTTGACTGTTATTCTCAGTTTGCTTGAACTAATCCTATGTATTTAACTTTGTAGTCGAGAGAGGCTTCTGGTGTCACTTGGATTGGATTTGTTTGCTGTCAGTGATGAGAAATTCATGGACATGTTTGTTTCGCCCGGAACCATTGATGTCCTTGAGAGTGAACGCCAATCACTCCAGAAGCGACAAAAGATACTTCATACTTGCTTGAATGAATTCAAAAATGTGGCTAAAGGACTTTGATCAGGATATTAAATCCAAAATAAAAGCTCTCATGATCTGATTTCCTCTGGTATTGGATGATCCACCACCTCTTGGCTTCACTTCTTGTGAATAGTCATAGTGTTCTCATGCTATCACAATCTGAAGACCTTATTCTTGTTGCTTCAAGTGTACCGGCTGAGTTCATCCACATTAGATTCAAGTGTTTCGATTCTGTAGTTGTTTTAGCTTAGCAATTCCCATTCATTTCTTTTAATTACCCCCATGTGATATTTTAGCTTAAGCAATCTTGTAACACCGATGTAACTGGCCACCCCCTAAAATCTACTAGCCTTATCATGTGCTTGCAAAGATTAAAATGCTATACTTATTCCGTTATTCGTATCATTATTATGTAATTAATTAATTAATTAATACATTAACTGATTGATATTACACCTTAAATGAACATCACCGTTTTAGTTTACTAGAGTAGAAATGAGAAATAGATAACTAAACAAAACAACATACAAAATAAAAACGGATACTTTCAAAAAGGACAAGACCTATTGAATGATCATATCTCTCATACAAAAACAATAAAATCACTCACGAGGTTCATTTTTTTCAAACAAGACACTAGATATGATTATAAGGGAAAAGTAATTATGATTGAGATATTTATATAAACTATGAGCTCTGCAATCACTATATATTCAATAATGACGTTAAATCTTGAACAAGTATTATTATACAATCATTTTTTGTTAATACTCCGTATGATTTTTTTTCTTTCAGTTTGATAATTATAGACAAATGAGTGACACTAACAGTAACATTTTGATGTAACGATAATGACTTGATTATAACTATAGTAGTATAGTCTATGATTTAGTTGTGATTTTTCGAATAAATTTCACCTTACATTATTTGTGTATATATTATCTTGAGAGAATTTGACTTTGCACCCCATTTTTTGAGTGATATTTGCTTTGTACCATATTTTCAAAATTATTAATATATGAATCCAAATCATTATAAAATCATTTGACTTTGCACCTCACTCCTTCACAATTTTTGAAATGATAAAGTGCATACATTAATGATTTAAAAGTCAAATATCAATCGATGCAAAGTCAAATTTTTCCTATTGTTATTATGTTTTCAATAATAAAATAAAATAATACGTAGAATAATAATATATTATTACAATCATATAATGATATAATAATGATATATTATTACAATCATATAATAATGATATATAATACGTAGTATTATATACTACTCCGTACTTAATATAATCATAATGATTTTTTTTAAAGAATATTACTACGTATTATCCTTGCATCAATGTTTTTTATCAAAATCATAAAAAAAAGTTATCAAAATTACGGCCCTCCCTGTAAATTTCGCGACCTCATATTTCCCCTTGGAACTGGGGGCATTCACACTTCACAGCCGGCTCCAATGTCAGGCACAGCGCGCCTGGTGAGCGACATCAAGAGATTCGCAGACCTTCAGTTCACCCTCTTCACTAAACGCTATGGCCACCAGATAAGGGACATTCTCGAATTCCCCATAAAGGTGGTCTTGACCCCTTTCACACTTCCCTTAGAAATTGCTGGCTCTGCCCATCGTGGCTATGGCGTCCCCGAGTTCATTTCTAACCTCTCTTATTCTGCAATTTTCGTAAGTAACCATTTCGATTTGGTGGAGCTTCATTTTCGTTGACCCTTTGCTCCCAACCGATGGTTCACCATATGTTTGTTCATTTGCCAGTTAGAAGTCTTGTACATACTACCCCTCCCAAATTGATTTGTAAATTTGACTTTTCTTGGTCAAATAATTTCATTTTGAAATAATTACATGAATATGACCAAAATAAGGATGATTTACAAAAATATGATTAGTTACTAGAGTAGTAACGAAATCATAGTAATTAATGTTCAAGTTTTGAACTTAAGTTACTACAACACCACCTTATAGTAATGAATAGTTATATTTATGTAAATAAGTTTTATTTTAGTAATATTCTTGTAAAAACCCCTTTCATTTTATTTGCTTAATTAGGATAACAATTTTTAATTATATTCTAATTTGGAGTTTAGAATTTTGAAGAGATTTTAACATAGTTTCTGAATATATAAATTTTAATTATTAAAAATTGAATTAATTATGGATAGGGAGCCTTGATTATTTTTATTGGTTGACCAAAAAATGTTGAATTGATTATTTGCAAAACCATTTGGCACCGAGGGAGTATTATTTTTTCTTCTAAAACATAAAACGTGGCTCACAATTACTCCTTAAATTGGTGCATAGGCAGTTGCTACGTTGGGAACGTATGATATTGCATTGGAGCTGGGAAAGAAACTGGTTTGTTCGAGGTAGTTAAATAGTAGTAGCTGGTCTTAAGACAACATCAACATTCTTTGTTAACTTGAAGATTATACCAATACTGATAAAAATGCATTTTGAACTCCAGTGACTGTAGGACCTGCTATGGCTGGAAGGCTTTGCAGTGCACAATGTGCAAGGGTTCTGGGATGGTGCAATACCAGGTGAAAGATTACCATCTGCATAGGTAGGTTCTCTCTGGTGCAAGAATCTTTGGTGTCAAAAGATGTAGCCAAATATCCCATCCTGATGAAAGCACTGACCTTTAGATGGTTATCAGCTCCTTTGTAGTGTATGTATTTATTAGAAATGATCTAAGCTACTGACCCTTCCTTTTC
Organism: Cuscuta epithymum; assembly: GCA_945859915.1. Classification (NCBI taxonomy): domain Eukaryota; kingdom Viridiplantae; phylum Streptophyta; class Magnoliopsida; order Solanales; family Convolvulaceae; genus Cuscuta; species Cuscuta epithymum. Next base: position 737,730 of record CAMAPF010000041.1, read on the forward strand.
TGCCAACTTGATATCCACATTCAGCATTAGTTTATTGAATATATCCTTTCAAAGCGTTTTGTTTTTTGATGGATGCTTGGTTGTTACATTACACCCATTTTTTCATTCATTCCTTGCTAGATGCAATGAAGGTAACATCCTATACAAGCTATGGTCATAGGTTCCCCCTAATATTCCGGATTCTATTTGCAGGGGGGAGAAGCCAACAGCTGAATGCATTGCAAATGCCATAGCTGAGAACCGAGCCGAGTTAGTGCACTTTCCTTCAGCAGTAGACCTTCCCTTGCCACTACCATCTAAAGATTGTCCAACTTGTGGCGGATCTGTGAGGACTATGACACTTTTCTATTTCAAAAAGCTTCACTAAGTGTTTGTGTAAACTTCAGATTTGTAACTGCATTCTCTTTTTACTTAATTATATAGGGTTCTATGATATGCCCAGAATGCGAAGACATGCCACCAATCAAGATATCTGCTGATAATGTAAGTTGAAAACAAAGGTGTAGTTTGTCGGTAAATTTACAACTTGTCCAGCTTTTATTGAATAAAATTCATGCTTGTACTCGAACTTTACAGATAATGGAGCCTCCATGGATACCGTATAATATAATGAGAAAGATAGGCTACCCCTATGAGGTTAATGCTATCATACTCTTTTAAGTCTTTTATTTTAATAGTTCACAATAATTTGAACTTCTATGTCAGTTATGCTAATTGCTATTGATAGAATTTTATTTAAAGTTGGTTCTGGTGTTCTGCAAGTGTAACGCCTTGCAACTTGTGATTATTCTTCTAGACTTTGCTGCTATTTTACATTTAGCATTGTTCTTTAGAGAAAGAGTTGTATTGTAAAATCATTCATTTCCTGGTTTAGGCCTTAGGGTGTGTTTGGGAGTTGGGTTCTGGAGGGGAGGGGAAGGTTTATGGGGGTTTATGACCCTTGTTCTCATGTTTGGGAGTTTAAGAAATTCAAGGGGATGGTTTTGGAGGGATTTTGTAACCCTTCAAAACCCTCTAAATGCTCAATTTTGAAGTTCCCCCAATTTGGAGGTTTTTGAAGGGTAATTAATGAAATGATAATTTAAGCTTAATTTAAAATGACTATCAATTAAATTATTTGAGTTTGTCACATGTCAATGTAATTTTAATAATAATTCCTTCAAAGTCTCTCTTCCAAATTTAATGCTCCCAAATAGGAAGAAGGGTTTCTTCACCTTCCCCTACCTTTCCCCTCCGACAACAACCCTTCAAAGCCTTCCCCTCCCCTTCCCTCCAAACTCCCAAACATACCCTTAGGGTATGTTGTAGTTTCAATCTATCTACCTGCAAGAAATTGAAAGAAAGTAGACTAGAGCTTCTGCATTGTTTAAATTTTCTGCACACTATACTGAATTTAATTGTGATTTTGTAGTTCTGAGACCTTTTCATTGCAGCATATAGTTGAGAGTATGAAAGACCCCAGCATTGCAGCATTTTGGTTGATTACCTTACCTCAGGTAGTAGGCGGATTTAAATATGAAGAGGATGTCAAAAGGAAGATATGGTGGCAGTACAAGGTCTATTTCTGTTTTTGATCACTTTTTCATTATATGTATTGCCTCATTGATGTACCTTCTAGGCTTCTACCCGTTTTTTAGTTTTTTTTTTTCACTAATACAGTTAACTTTACCACTTCAATGTTTAGTATTTAATCCCACAGTTTGCAGAAATTAGTAATGGAAGATACTAGTTTTTTAGTTTGTTAGGATATGTCACTTGTTTTATGGCTAAATTTCATCCGCTGATCTTCACTGAGATACGGTTCGGATCAGTTCTTATTTCACATATAAAGACATATGAAAATACGAATTGACTTTTTAAGATGATCGAATGGTCTTCCTAACATTTTCTGATGTGTTTCCCCATATTGAAGCTTTAGATCTAATATGCTATGAATTTCTGATGACATTGGCAACTCATGATGTTTCTTCTATTATTTAGGAATCTATGCGATACGATCTACTAAGAGATGAGGTTGTCAAGCGAAAGCCTGGATGGGAATACTTGCAAGAAGTATGGTGACTTATTGTGAATATGTAATGCACATCTCATGAATGGAATGGGTGTATTTTTATTAATTCTTATACTACAGGCTTTGATCTCAATTGATCCTGCCCGTGCTAGGGATGATCCTGTTGTCATAAAAAATATCCCCTATTACAGGGCCTTGAAGGCGCTAGAAGCTGAAGTATTGAAACTTGACCCTCCACCGCGTCCTAATGATTGGGGAGTAAGTCTTTACATTTTTTATTTAAAATGTTGCTATTTCCAAGTAAGCTTCCGAAGATCACAGCACTAGAACATGAAGAAAACCTTTTTTCCTGCTGCAATTCACACTGATGTTGTCATGTTGTTGTAGATTTGATCTAAGTAGTTCAATCGGTACCTGGTGCCTACTCGGTCAAGGGCTGAGTAGTGAGTAGGACTGGTTACTCGTGATTACTCGGTCTTGTAGTAGTAACTTTTTAAAAAAGATGTCACAAAATTTATATGTAGCTGACTAGCTGCCTAATAAGTATATACAGAACAGAAAATAATAATTCATTACAACTAGTATAAATCATAAACATTTTATAAAGATCCATCATCTAATCAATCCTCACGTCTTACTATATCCGAAATTAATCCTGATAAGCGTTCTCAGAACCATTTATTACTGCACATTACTTATATATTACTACGTAATACTTCGTATGTAATAACAAAAATTCCTAGTAAGAAGTCTAAGAAGAAGAAAATAATTGAAGAACTGAAGAAGAAGAGCACACCGAGACCTAAAGCCTTTGTGGGAATTTTAAATGTTAATGCTTCCAAGACATAGACTTTGGTAATGTTCTTTTCCCATTTATTAAAATAAAGTCGCTATTTGTTTTCAAATTTCATTCTTCATTTCAATCTTTCAAAAATATGTCATAATTTAGTACGACCAAGTTACTCGGCGTGTAAAACGAGTCATCAATTTATGAAATACTTGGTGATTAACGTGGAGCATGGGTATAAGATGACTCCTCGCAATTTGGTTTAACTATTATGTGTAAGGTTGTTCAGGACACTTCCACATGTTTGCTTTCTTGATTGTGTACAATCTTTGAGGGCCTGTTCCAGATGTTGCATGCTGATTTGGTAAAATGCACCCATTTCAGAGTGCATATTCTTGTGATGGAATCAGAAAGCAGTAGAATCATGATCATATGGACTTATCCTAAGACTTACTCCTAAGCCATTTCTGATGGTGATGGATGCTCCTGTTGATTTATAACATCCCAGTCAATGACCATAATTAGTTGAAAGAAACTAGATTTCTAATTAGAATCTATTGATACCTAGCCATGCATAAGTTACATAAAAAAATCCTTTTTGGTAGATTTATGGTTCTAACTTCTAACCATGGGTTACTTGGCCAATTTGTTAAGAATGCTGAATGCCTACCAGCTTTTGTTCTCTAATCCTGCAAACATTCATGTAAAAGCTTAGAGATTTGTATTATGATGTTTTAGGTGATATTATGAAAATTTCTATGTTTTCAATCATTCAGTGATGTAACCATCTGCAGGAGTTGAATCTTCCTCTGAATATATCTTCTTGGACTGAAGAAGATCTCAAAGATCCTAAAAGACTCGATGAAATGAAAGTCCTTCTTAGTGCACAAAAAGAAATTGCAGAGCAGATGCTGGATGCTCAGTGGCAAGCCGAGTGGCGGGAAGAAAAGGTCAGTATCTGCAATTCTTTTGCTGCACCATTCTTTGTTCAAGTGATTTTAAATTGCTTCCTATGCTCCTAGTAAACATTAACATTTCATTTTGCTTCCTCTGTAATTTAGAACCAAACTCTGTTGTTTTGGCTTCACATATGGAGATTTAGTGGTTTGACTGTGTCATCTTCCTGTTTTGGCTAATAGCAATTATGTATCTAGTGGCTTAATGCGCCCTTGATCTGCTGCTAACCCTAACATTTATGAACTTCAGCTAAACAAAATGTTGGAGGAGAAGGTACAGCCATACATTCAGAACATTGACAATGGTGTGCTTTCTCAGCCTATTATAATAAAGAAAGAGACACAAAAGGTGCTACTCTATGCTTATTCATGTTCTGTTTTTTCTTCCTGATTTTATCACATCAAATAGGTACTTTAAGATGCTCCCTAATGCTCTGGTCATTTCATGAATACAACAACAAAGCCTTTATCCCTAATGCTTCTGTTACACCCTTCTTTGTAACTCATTTGGCTTAGTTTTTTTTGAAACTAACTCATTTGGCTTAGTTGATAACCAATATTAAATAATCACTATTATTAAGTACTAAACCAAATAACTATGATATCCACCAACCATATTGAATGGCACACCCTCATGAAAGGCGGTATAGAAGATTTCAATATCTTATTAGAATAATATGCATACAATATTTTACATGTGAAATGTTTTATGATAATATAATGTTCGCTTGGTAAACATGTGAACTTTCTGCCCTGTGTAGCAGCTAAGTAACACGGAAACGGAAAACGGGAAACGGGAAACGGGAAACGCGAGAAACGTAATTTCTATAAAATATAGGACACGAAACGTGGGGGAAACGCGTAAATATTATAAAATATAAGGATATATTTATAAATATTTTTTAATATATGTACACAAGTTTTTCCATATGCACATGTTTTTTAATATAATTTGTTTAGTAACCAAATAATAAAATCACTCTACATGTTCGAATTTAGATATTATTTCATATTAGTACATAATTAAACATAAAATGTACGGGGTAATACATTTCTAGCAATACATTGCGTTACGAAATGTAACAAGTGTTGCCGCTGAGAAATACCACAAAAATTCACTATAAAAAATTACTTTCCACCATAGAATCTTTTGAAAAAGAAAAAAAAATTGGAATCCGAGGTTTCCGAAATGTAGTGAAACGGGTTTCCAAATTTTTCTTAATTACGAAAACGGTCCCGAAACGGGAATTTGAAGTTTCCGAGTTTCCGAAACGCTTCCGAGTTTCCGAAACGTGGAAACGTGAGCCATGGAGAGTTTCCGTGCGTCCTAGTGTAGCAGTATAAAAACTGTGAGCCATGGAGAGTTTCCGTGCGTCCTAGTGTAGCAGTATAAAAACTTGTTATGGGTGATTTTTTTTGTTCTCAGTTTTTTTAAATAATCCCAGTAATATTTGCAAGTGATAAACATTGTTAGCAGTACTAACAAAGAACTAGAAACACTTTCCATTATAAAATAATTTCTCTGTTAATTATTTTTATCATTGTTATATTATCACCAGAGATTTGAGACCACATACGGGTCCCACACACTTTACCTCAAGCCGGTTTGGAAGTGGCCGAAAACATACAAACTAGGCATAAAGGGCCACACCTAATTCAAACCAAGATAATTTTAATTTGATTGTTAGGGTGTTACATTTATATGTTAGGGTCATTTGAAATTTGGATTCTTTAATTGAAGTTCATTAGTTAGTTGAGAGTTTCATCATCTGATTTCAAAATAGTTGAGTTCCGACTAATAATTTAATAATTGGGTGCAGAAAAACCGCAGGCAAAGGCGATGGTGGTTCTTTTGAGGACATCTATATATATTGTATTCTGTAACACATAAACTATATTTTCCTGGCTCGGCTTATCCCAAGGTTCCGTTAAGTATTTGTATTGTAAGCTTTTTCTATGTTAGTACTATAGGGGGATAAATTATGTATGATCTCCAACTCTTGAATTTGTAGTTTCAGACAATAAAGGGATGCTTATTACTTTCTTCCCAAACAGGGGATAATGACTACACTCCAACATTTCTGTTACATACCTCTTCCAAAGCCCTATAATTATGTCATTTTAAAACTAAAAAAACTATATAGTAATAATTTTATAAATGATGATTAACAAAAAGATTACAGTAAATGACATAAATGATTATTCATATTTTTAAAAATCTAATAATACTTTGTTAATTTTGAAATGACTAATATGGGTATATTACTTAAAAAATGAGAAATCCTCCGAAGGTAGCACTTATAATAACCATGACTGCTGCAATCAAGACACTTGAAAGATGGGTTGCGGCAGGTGCTGCTGATTTCCATTGTGGTGGTTTATTAACATTCACTGGATCACTTCTGATGATTGAAGCATCACAGTCCTTCCCCGGAATTGGTGATTCTGTTACTGGTGGAGGATCAAAGCCTTCTAAGGGCCTATCCTCAGGCTCTGCCACTGGCGGGTCATAGTCAGCAGGCGGAGTGTTCAAGCAACCTTGTTGTGTGGTAGCATTGGATGAAGGTGCAGAGGACACATCAGGCGGAGAAACTAGAGGATCATTAGCTTTAGGGGGTGCAGCCAAGGAAGGTTGCTGGTCGGATGGTGGCGAAGGACAGCCCTTGGGTGGCAGGGTACTGTTTTCGTTTCTCGTGGTGAGAACAACAACAGTAACTTTTTGTCCTTTGAGGCAACATTCTTGATTCCCAGAAATGAAGTAAAAAGGACCTGATCTGTCCAACTTGAAAACTGAATTTCCATCGTCCATTTTTTTGATGGGGTTTTGGGTATTACATTTTTCATAATCATCCTGCCCTTTCACCTCCAATACAGTATCCTGTCCTTCATCATACCTGAATACTGTAGGTACGTGCACATGCAAAATCTAATTTCGTTAAGGATTACATTTGCAAACAAGAGAAATAAGTTAACATTAATGAATTTAATTTAATTGAATAAGAGATAGTTAAGGAACAACCTTGCTCCAGAATTACATCATAGAAAAATATAACTTTGATGGTCTTTTAGAAGTTAGAACGATTAAACACAAATATGTCCGAATAGTTGGGGAGTGTATGTTCATTGCTATACAGTAGTAGTTCATTGATGAATTTGTCATAACATCGTAACCTTTTTGTATAATTGTTTCAAAGAAAAGTTAATGGGCAAGTATACGGGTGAACATGGTCTTGGGACCGGATCGGACTAGGATTAGCTATTTTCAAACCGGGACGAAAAAATAAAATTTATGGATAAGAATATGACTAATGTTACTATGTTAGAATGTGCACAATTCCATGGTCTTTTTTTATAAAAAAGACCATAGTTAAAAATAATTATAATCACTAAAAATTACGTAGTATTCCATATTATAGTCACTTGTCACTTTAGCCAAAGCACCAAATATTTTACAAGCAAAACACTGCAAAAAGCAACGTATTGAGGCTGAAATGCCGAATACCAAACGTAGCCATACATAGAGGGCGTTTGGTAGTATCAAGAACAAATAAATTAAAAGCTATAATGAAATGATGGAAGAAAGAAACATACCTAGAGAGTCATTAACTTGAAATCTCATACGATTAGCCCAATGGTCATAACTTTCAGATGGGTTTAAAACCCACCCGTCGGAGCCACCGACATCAAATTCCAAAGCATCACAGGGAAATAGCAACATTAAAGCAGAGACAAGGAAAACAAAATTCCTTGAGAAATAAAAATAACAATAATCACAATAGTGTTTTTCTTCACCCATAGTTTTTATATGTTGCCCCTTTAGCTTAATTAGCTAGCTAGGTTTGTGACTCGTGAAGGAGATATATAGAGTGAATATTTCACACCGTCACCTTATTAATAACAATAATGTATAGTAATTGTGTTACTTATCAATAACTTTGTCTTAATTGGCTGGAGAAAACAACATTTGACCGGCAAAAATGTAGTGAAAAAGTTAAAGTGAGAATGGAAATATTGAATGCACAAGAGCTTGAATGAGGAGGTTAGAACTAGCTTTAAAGAGGGGAGAAGTAGAAACTGAAGCCATTAGTGTTTATATTGTGATAGTCGAAACGGAAATTACATGGAGGTTACTGTTGGAAGATTAAAAAATATATTCAGAAGATGATAATACACAATGGGAAATTTCTCAAAATAATGCGTCTTCTTTGAATATGATGAGTACTATATTTTGAAGGTTTTTGTAGAATATCATTAAAATAAAATTTATGGATTAGAATTTGACGTATGTGCACAATCCCATCATGGTCATAATTAACAATTAAAAATTAAGCATAACTATAATCACTAAAAATTACATAATTATTTCTTATGTCATTCTGAATTGACTCTCATATTTTTTACATTATAGAATATTAAGTCGACTATATTAATGTCGTCATATTGCACTATTGTTCGGTTTTATTTATTTTTATTAAAGGGAAAATATATTAAATCATATGAAGTATTAGTTTCTTAAATAAATTCAACATTCACTTTTCGCGTTTAACCATGTACAACTTTGAAAAATAATACTACGTATATTTATTTTTTCTTTGTAAAAAAATTAAAAAATCAGATTTTGAAAATTTAAAACTACACAAATTTTGACATTATCTTTGAAAAAATAAGCTATCAATGCATTAATAAATAAAACGTCGCCAAAATATAACATGTGAATTATATAAAATTAAACATGTTTTACTTATTCAAGGAGGAAACATAAAAATAGACATACGTTTTGATATATTAAAATTTTTAAAATATTTACGTGCAAATCGAAATGCACATCTGGACGCGAAATCATCGAACGATGCATGTCTGTCATATGTTTCAGTTTTAATTAAAGTTTAACAAGAGTTTAACTATGATATTCGATACAGCACTAATTAAACTCAACTTTAGTTACTAATCACAATTAATGAAAACCATTCATCTGAACGTTTCAGAACTATATATATTGAGGTTAAATTAAAGTACTCCATATTTTATTTTTAGAAATTCAACTTTTACCACGACACTCTTTAATTTATTTATTTTTAACCCAAATAAATATCTCTCAAAAGTACTTATATACAGTACTCCGTATTATTTAGGGAAAACTGTCAAATAGGTCCTCGAACTTTCATAAAAAGATCAATTAAGTCCTTCTATGGGAGGTTCTGTCCGGCCGTCGCGATTTGGGGCAGTTCCCGGTGAAATTTTTTGAGCATCTTATTCACTAAGTCTAGTCAGGGGCGGCCCAGTATGGTCAAAGGTCTAGGGGCGGAAAATTAAAATGGGCTTAATGTTACAAAAAATTGCAGAACTCTTTTCTATCTAAACTAACATGCATAATAATAATTTAGGAATGAAACAATGGTGATCCTAATTGTACATTTTGCCAATGTTTAAGTCATATCTAAGGAAATAACTCTATTATTATCACCTCCTGAATCTCCCCTCCAATGATGTAAGCATTCTGAGTCGTTTCATTTTTAGTAGCTAAATTATTGTTCTTGTATGAGTTTTCATCTTGAAGAAGACATTCAGAATATGACTTGTTTACACAAATAAACTTTTCCATTAAACTTTTTTTTACTTAGCGCCGCTTTCTCTAATCTTCTCCTCTTTTAATTTTTATTTATCTTATTCAGATTCGATCATTTTTATTACACCTTGAAATTAATTAAATTTATAACATTTATCATAATTGGAAATGTTTGTCTAACAAAATCAACAAGTTATAACACCAACAATGAGCACAAAACAATCAACAATTAAGAAATCAAACCAACTATGAATAGAATCAGTTAATAAACTAATCAAATAATCATATGAGACTAATTTGATTTCGATTGATTTTTTATGAAATTTTAGGAGAATGTTTTTCATCAAGTGTAGATTATGTCCATAAAATTTCAGCTTAAAATTCAATCGTGAAGTCAGTTAAATAAATTACTGAAAAACAATGCACCAAAATATGTATACAAACTCAGTGTTTTTCAATTATTTATTTAATTGACATCTAAATTGAACTTTAAATTGATTTTTTTAATTAATCTACACTTCATAGAGAACATGATCATAAGTTTTCACCAAAAAAATCTATTTCGAAGAACTTCAACAAATTTCACCTGAAAATTTGTTACTGTAGTGCGGGAAAATGAACCTACTCACACCTAATACAAATAACTAAACTTGGGACTATTTTTTATCCATTTTTTTGGTCCTAGGGCGCCCGCCCCACTTGCACCCCCCTAGGGCCGCCCGTGAGTCTAGTTTACTCATACCAAATTTCAGCTAAAAATTCAATCGGGAACACATTCAAATTAATTCTTGAAGAAAACTGCGCATTTTTGCGTTCTCGAATTAATTTGAATGCGCTCCCGATTAAATTTGTAGCTGAAATTTGGTATGAGTAAACTAGACTTGATGAATAAGATGCTCAAAAAATTTGAACAAAAAATTCCACCGGGAACCGCCCCAAATCGCGACGACTGGACAGAGTCTCCTATAGAAGGACTTAATTGACTTTTTTATGAAAGTTCGAGGACCTATTTGACAGTTTTTCCTATTATTTATCATCACAATTCTCAAAAGTGATTTTAAAGTAAATGTTCAAACTGAGTTTTTTTTTTGTTCTCAAACCACAATTCCAAAGTGAACCTAAACAATACTCCGTGCGACCGTGCTAAAAAGGTAAACAATGTTTCACTAATCCCCTATTTAATAAGTTAGTGTGGGATTGGTTCGGTTCTGGTTAAAATTCAATAGAACCATATTAAAAATTGTATGGATTAAATTTGGTTTGATTCTAGTAAAAAATGTAGTTATTGTTCTAGTTAAATTTGGTTCGGTTGTTACATTTTTTGGTTCATTATAAAAATTATTATATTCCAAAAATGAATACATTTTACCTTCAGTTACATAAAAATATTCAAATTCGAAATCATGAAAATAATTGACGAAGTTATGACCATCAGATTATCTTGCATGATATTGCAATGTTCAATTATCACAAAAATATCCAAGTGTAAACATTAAATTTAAACATAAAAATTAAAACATAAACGTTTAAAATATAATTGGCATCAACTGCCTAGCAAAAAAGTTTAATGTATAGTTCCAGAGACACATCCAGTAGCAGTTTAGCTCATAGTTCAACCCCAAAATAATGTTCTTATAATCGAATTTCACTATAAGTAAAAACTATGTGGTAATAAATTGACTGGTAATATTAGTAATTTACTATAAACACATAACAATGTTATCATCAGCAACATTAACTCATTTTTTAGGTGGACTCAAAATAACAAATACAATTACAAACGAACAATAAATATAAAAGTGATCTGAAGTAGTAAAATATAACAACTACTGGAATTGGTCTAGTCCATAATTTATAAGTTATATTATGTAAGACAAATATTCTTATCAATAATTTTTTGATCGGAACGCTTTCTGTTTTCCTCAATTTGAGGCGCTTCTAGGTAGAATTTTTTATGAAACTTTGTGAGGATGCTCTATCTAAAGTGCAGATCCATCAAAATACAGATTAAAATTCAATCGGGAAGTGGGTTAAAATGTTAAATAAATTATTGAAAAACATTGCGTAATGTTTTTCAATAATTTATTTAACTTACTTTCAGATTGAATTTTAAAATGAAATTTGCTGAACATAATCTATACTTTATGGAAAAAAAGATCACAAAATTTCAACAAAAAAATTGACTTAGAAACACCTCAAAAGAAGATTACTCATGCAAATGTATAAGAACTTCGGTTCCTGCATAGGAACCGGAACCGAAATGGAATCGAACCGGTCAAATACTATAGGAACCGATACGAAAAAGCAAAAGCCCAAAATTATAGGAACCGAACCGAACCGAACCGGGTAATTCAGTTCGGTTTAGATCAGTTTTCCCGATTTTACGGTTCTAAGTTCTAGACCTAATAATCTCGATGAGTAAAGGTCAACCACAAGAGATTAAAACAAGAGAAATGTGCTAAATAAGACTAAATCTAAAGATAAATGCATAATTAATAAATTACCTCCTAATTTTCTTGAATAACAAAGGTCAATCTGTTGGTGGCGGCAGATTCTGAAGGCGGCAGAAACACACATAATTGCTCATATTTAAAGAATTTAAACAAATAACCCTGTTTTTACATGTAACACATGTTTTAGTCGTATTTGGAAAATTTACTCTTAAAACAACTCATTTGTCCGAGTAAATTATTTGAAATCAGTTTTATTTTCATACAGTTCAGATCACTCGTTTTATCATAAACCAACTAATAATATTTGTAAACTGTGTTGATACACTTGTCGCTGTGTAACTTGTGTTCAAATTTTAATTTCATTTTTTTTATCGTCAAACCGAAAAACTTTATTAAATCAATAAATCGTTAGCTATATGGCTAATAATATAATCCGGAACATAATTATAATCAATCGACTGATCTGAGATATACACATGTGCCTTAGCCAGAGAATGAGCCACATGATTCACAGAGCTTTTACAGAAAAAGATTTTGAAATTACTCTTTGTTTCTAATAAATTACGGATTACAGATATCATCAATGATAAGGTGAGCATATGCAGCTCCTTCGTTCTCTTTAAGCTCTGCACCACCGTGAGTGCATCTGTCTCTATCTCCACCTACTGCCAGCTCTCCTCACTTGCTCCCATAATGGCATCACGGATCCCCATGTCTTCTGTTTCCTCGGCTGACCACCCCGCTCTACGTCCGGAACCGCGAGCATTCACAAAGGAACCACCTTCATATCTAGCCACCCAACCCCAAGCTCTAATATCACCCGCTTGATTAATAGAAATTAGAAGTGCATTCGGAGCTTTATTTTAATAAACTCCTTATTTATTTATTTATTTATTTATTTATTTATTTATTTATTTATTTATTTATTTATTTATTTATTTATTTATTTATTTATTTATTTATTTATTTATTTATTTATTTATTTATTTATTTATTTATTTATTTATTTATTTATTTATTTATTTATTTATTTATTTATTTATTTATTTATTTATTTATTTATTTATTTATTTATTTATTTATTTATTTATTTATTTATTTATTTATTTATTTATTTATTTATTTATTTATTTATTTATTTATTTATTTATTTATTTATTTATTTATTTATTTATTTATTTATTTATTTATTTATTTATTTATTTATTCATTCATTTATTCATTTATTTATTTATTTATTTATTTATTTATTTATTTATTTATTTATTTATTTATTTATTTATTTATTTATTTATTTATTTATTTATTTATTTATTTATTTATTTATTTATTTATTTATTTATTTATTTATTTATTTATTTATTTATTTATTTATTTATTTATTTATTTATTTATTTATTTATTTATTTATTTATTTATTTATTTATTTATTTATTTATTTATTTATTTATTTATTTATTTATTTATTTATTTATTTATTTATTTATTTATTTATTCATTCATTCATTCATTCATTCATTCATTCTAGTGAGTGAGACAATTATAGAAGTAGTTGTATCTATTTAGAACCTAGCGGAGTAGTGGATTTTAGAAGTGCTTAAGAAAGCATATTTTCTTATCCCCATTTTTAATTCATCATGTGGATTAAAACTTTATCCGTTTATCGAAGTGTAAGTGATACTTATCTCGGATCATACTTTCTACACTAAATCACATTTTAGATAAAAATTGGATTCTAAGAATATGACCTTTCTGCAAAAAAAGGTACGACCTTACAATATGCTGATAACACACCCACCTTTCATTGAGAGTGAGCAACATTTCTAAAGTCCATATATTAGGTCCTTTCTAGAGCGAATTTGATTGAGCAAATAATCATAAAAACTTTAACCTATTGATTTGTTAGATTACTCTCAAAAGAGTGAAATGTATTATCATCAGGATACCAGAAAAAGGTTAAATTAGAGATTAAAACCAAAGTTTTCAATGTCAAAGAATGTTATCATCATAATTTGTTCATTAGCATCTCAACCTTTTTTTTTAAATGAAGGGAGTAATTACAAAGCTACACCCCACATATTAACAAGAAAAAGGTAGTACTACGTATTTTTTTGAAAAATTTTGTTTGTACACACTGATATAAGAGATAGTTTTGTTTATCAACATTACATATATTTTGGATTTAAAATGGTACCAAATTGTTTGTGGCATAAACAATGAGCATGAACACCTCCGTCATGTACACAAAGCCGCTTCGTATTTTCTTTAGAGATTCATTAAAAAAAGTTATGAAGCCATACACCGTACACGAAAGTACAATTAAATTTTCATCAAGGGATGGAGATTGCTATGTTTTGCTTTCTTTCTCTATATGTCCTACAAGAATACAAGATGATAGTAGTTCTAAACTTCTAATCCATATATATGGAAGCCTCATATTGATTCAAGCATGCAATGCTTTCTCTTCATCAGAGCTAGTTGAGATCTCCACTCTGTCCCACTTAGTGAAGATAGACAGCAACAACAGACCACATGACTGAGAAGCCAGACCACATATCAACCCAATCCACAATCCCTGTGTCACAATTTTCTCTTAACATTTAATATAGAATCTCAAAGTTTAGCAACTGTGGCAAGCCAGCCCATGTGAACAATGCAAGTATATATGTACAACAACCCCCCGACTCACTGCTGTAGATGGATGAGATTTATTGGGCATTGAAAATTGAATTGCTCATTGCATCTTAACCCGTTGTATTACAATACTATTACTTGGGGTCAATATGATAGAATGAATAGTCTGACACATCATACAAAGTTTACGATATGATTTGGCATGAATTGTACATTTGATTAGTGTGAAATAACTTAGGATGTGATGATTGAGTAGTACCATTAAACTCATTAGTTAAGTTTTACTATCGATTTTCATGTTTCATAACCTTCTACCTTTATATTTACTAGAAGTGTGGACTGGAAAAAATGTTAGAGAACCCAATTTGAAGGTATCCTTAAAAAATTAGATACAGAACACATTTTCAAGCAAGATGTGTATGATCACTATCACAACTTGATTAGTTACCTTAGCATAGAGATGGAACTTGAAAGCCAATAGTGCTGCAATGGGCAACCCAACGACATAATATGATCCCAAGTTTATGCACACGGCCAAGTGCTGCCATCCGCATCCCCTAGCCACCGCTGCTCATATATCAAAAAACATAAAACAGAACAAACGATTGAACCCGGTTTTCCTAAACCATATAAGTTTCCTCAGAGAAGATCATATATATAATAAAAAAAAGGACATGTATTTCTTCTGACCTGATAAGATTCCTTGGAAAAAATCAAAGATGAATGACATAACCAGAAAGGGTGTCATTGAACCAAATTTTGATATGACAACAGAACTATTGCTAAAGAGGCCAGCCCAAACATTGCGACCGATGATCAGAGAAAGAGCCGTTGCCGAAGCCAGAATGAAAGACAGCATGAAAGTCACTCTCACCGCATGCTTAGCTCGCTCGGGTTTCCCCGCTCCCAACTCATTGGACACTCTTGTGCTACATTATATATGTTTCAAAATATACACTAGATTAAACTTTTGCATCATTGGATGCTGAAAGAAGATTCAAATTGCATGTATATATGGTGTGTATAGGGTTAAGGGGGTCATTAGTGAATTTGTTACCTTGCAGTTGCGTTAAGACCATATGCGATCATGTAGGCAATGGCTTCGGTGTTCACACTGAATTCACAACACAAAAATGAGAGAAAATTAGTTGACCTTGTTTCTTTTTTCCAAAAAAAAGTGACTTTTTCTAAATGAAGTTCAGTCCATTGAAGACATGAAGTCCAAAAGGCTCAGCTCATTTTAGTCATTTGAGACAAATTTACCCAACCAAAAGAGCTTTCTTATGGGTATAAGAACTTTAGATAATTACTAAAAGTTGCATACTTACCACATTCCAATAAGTGAAGTTGTTTATCTGCGAGTTTGGGCATAAGGGCCTGCCAGCAAGACTAGAACCTCGAAAGCCCAATACTCCACACTGATCACAAAAGACTAAAATTATTATACTCGTACTAGATTACACTAGACTTAAATACTAGATCAGACCGGACTTGGATCATACCATTTGAGATCAGACAAAAAAATTAGTACATGCAAGTCATAACATACGTAAGTAGTTAGACCTTTTTGGGATTAAAAAAAATCAATGACGTTAGTGAAATAAAAATAATGAATACAAATGTTGCATTAAAATGTTTCAAATGTAATGGTGATTATGGTATGTAATCAATAAGGCCTTTTCACACTTGATTAAACTTGTTTTTGTACTTCTAAGCTATTATAGTATCTATTCCATGATAAATAAATCCCATTGAAAGTTTAGAGGGAGAAACTAACCACACCATAGCAGCAGAAGGCAAAGCCAGCTTCATAGTACTAAAGAGATGAAGAAATGATTCAGAAGAAAATCCCTCTCCATGTATTCTTGAACTTCTCCGAATACAACACATAGAAACCCAACAAAGAAAACGATATCCACAACGAAATCGAGGCAGCCAACGGTAGCGCCAACGAAACCGAGACTCGTTAACCGAACCAAAACGTGAGTGAGCCCGATTTGGATAGCCAGTGGAACAATTGAGCTCAAGACCAGAGGCAAAACAACTCTCTGTGTCTGCATAAACCTGAGCAGGTTTTGCAGGAAAACCATAGGCGAATAATCCAGGTATGAGAAACTTGAGGTAGAGGCCGGCCAGTTTTGCTATTTCAGGTTCTTGTTTGAGTAGAACTAAGTATATGTTCAGAAAACCACCAAACTACAGAAATTATAACAGAGAAAAGTAGTGATATGATGCAAGAAGTCTGGAGGTAAATCCCATCATTCTATACATCTTTGCTCCATATCCTTGTCCACATAATGTCTCAAGTGCACCACTTAGTCCTACCTATTACAATGGTAATAATAATTAATTATTAATACAGATAATAATAAAAATAATATAATAACAACAAACTGTTCTAGAAATAATAAATGCATGCATGTCTGGTTTGGTGTGATATGGTAGAGTCTCTTATGTCTAGCCTAATTTTGTTTGATCTCTTTAGATTTAGTTGGTGATTAGTACGTACTCTCTCTTAATCTGATCTAATGATGTTTTATCTAAGGTGCTATCTCTTCGAAGAACAAACTTGGTGGGTTTTACATGTATTAATATTGAGAGCCATCTAATAAAGTTGAGAGGCCTTGTTCCTAAGATAACTTTGAGGCCCCAAACTGAAATCAGAAAATAAAAAATATTGTCACTATTCATTAATAAGACATCAATTAGGCCGGCATTACTGTATGGCACGGAGTGTTGAGCGGTGAAACAATGTCACATTCAAAAGATGAGTGTGGCAGAGAT